>PVIR01005729.1:0-69966 GCA_004026965.1 Petromus typicus
CAGCAACCAGTACCACATACCACAGTGCCGGGCGTGGTGGCTCACGCCTGTAATCCCAGCACTCAGGAGGCAGAGGCAGGAGGATTGTGATGTGAGTTGGAGGCTGAGCTGAGGGCCAGCCTGAACCACAAAGCGAGACCCTGTCTCAAAAAACCTAAAAAAAAAAAAAAAAAAAAAAAAAAAAAAAAAAAAAAAAAAAAAAAAAAAAAAAAAAAAAAAAAAAAAGAGAAAGTGTCAAAGGAAATAAGGAAACAGTGAACTAAATGAAAGTCAAACTACATTGTTCATTGTTTCAAATTTATTGGATGCAACTAAAATATCAAGAGGGAAATTTACAGCATTTATTGCTTATATTAGAAAACGGAACAAATCTAAAACCAATTAGCTAAGCTCCTATTTTATGAAACTGGAGAAAAGAACAAAGTAATCTTAATACAAGCAGAAGGGAATTAAAACTGAAAGGATTAATCAGTGCAAAACCTAGAAAATATCAGCAAAAGAAACAGTCGGTTTTGAAAAGACCAATAAAGTGACAAGGTTTTAGGAGGTATGGGAAATAAAAAAGGAAGAAAATGCAAAGTACAAAACTGGGACTAAAAGAGACTGTATCACTCGGCTCTCAGCAAACATAAAAGTCTGACAGGAGAACTCAGAGAACAGATCTTACTATGTGATTCTGACAACTAAGAAGAAAAGCATGAATTCATTGCAAAGTACAAAATACCATGACTAACTCGCTATGAAACTATTAATATGAAGAAAGTGGAATTGCTAAATGTAAATATATTTACATCACTAACAAATACATCGAATCTTAAGATTAAACACAGTGGACACAATTTGCACCTGACCCTGTGAGGCCTGTGTTGCTCTGACAGCAATCCCAGACACACATGCCGTAGAAATGACACTCAGTACCAACCAATTAACATACACAACTCTGAACACAAATCATTCTAAAGTAGGATCAGCCAGGTGATACTGCAGTGCTGAACATCCGGTTCAACATACAAAAATCAGGCATTGTAATCAACCATATATATACTGTCTAAAGAAGAAAAATAATAGAATGATATGTTTTTGGACAAAGGCATTTGAGAAATGCAACCCCTATTCAGGACTGTAAGAAAAAATCTCAGTAATCTTGTCATAGAATCACTTCTCTGACTTAATTACATCTACAAGACTTTAGATATACACAAGGCTATTCTAAAATTTCTATGCAAATGAAAAGTTGTTAGGGCCTCTAAATAAATTCTGAGAAAGAATTCCACTACGTATTGTACCAAGACTTGCACTTCACTGGAGGTGCCTTGTAGCAATCGGTGGTGCCGCAGCAGCAGAGGGCTGGACACAAAATAAAACACAACAGACAGCCTCGAAGTAAATGCACACAGGCTGACAAGTAGGTTTTGATAGAGACGCAAAACATTCTAACAAGTGTTGTTGGACTTGGTGGTTTTCTTCAGGAAAAAGGAAGTCAGCTAGGCTGTATGTTGCATATGAAATATCATATACTGAGGTGTAAAGTATAAAACTCAGAAGGTAAGTTGTGAGAAAAATTTTAGGTCTTAGGTTTTAATGGTGTAAAATGTATAGTCCCGCCCGCCAGAAAGTATTTTGATAGTTTCTTAAAAATCTAAATATTTAATTATTGCACAGTCCAGTCTAATTACACTTAAACAATTATGTCTGCACAAGATACGTAGCTGCACAACATGTGCAACCAGTTTTAGTAATAGCTTCCTTTCTACCAGCCATGCAAGTCTTCAGGTACAGCTATCGGCTAAACAGAGACACCTCTACACTGGGAAACAGCAGTTAGAAATAAAAACGAACAAGTTATGGATGCCAGCAGTGACGTGGACTGTGCTGAGTGAAAGTAAAAGCTGCTTTACAAAGGACACCCCAGCCTCGGGGGAGCTGGAGGGTGGGAGGAGGAGGTCGGTCTGCCGGGAAGGGGTCGTGTGGGAAGTCTGCCCCGAGTCTGTAGGCTGGAGTGGAGGGCCCCGCATCCTCACCCCAGGATCTTCGCAGGTGAGAAACGATGGGAGCTGTGACACACCCGGCACCTACGAGAAGTCCCGGGGTCAGCGTCACGGCGGAACGCGGCAGACACGGGGCCCGCTGGGGATGAGTTGGGAGCAGAGCTCGCGGGGGTCCTCTGCTCTGCCTCTGCGATCTCCCAGGACTCTGTAACTATTGCAAAATAAAAAGGAAAAATACCCAAACGCACTCCCCACCCCTGAAATAAAAGATAAAAATCGAAGAGGGTGAGGAAATTTACTTCTCAGCCCAGGAGCAGGCACTGGACAGACAAGGACATACTACTGTCACCCTAAAGTGTGTGTCATTCCGGCTGATCTGAGAGCGGGCCCAGTCTTCCACGACCTGTTCCCTCTCCTCGCCCCCGCCACCCTGTCCTCACCGCATCTACCCCGTCGCCGCGGGGAGGGGGTCCTCCTGGACTCTGTCTCGCCTTCTGCTCTGCTGCCCGCGATGAGGCTGGACCGCGACGCTCCTGTGCTGACCGCGCAGCAGTCGTCCCTGGTATCATTTCTCTGCGGCTGGGGGGGCTCACTGCCAGCCTGGCCGGCGGGGCCGGGCCTCCCGTGCGGGAGTTTACAACTGGGCCCAGCTTCCCCTGAGCATCTGAGGTTTCAGCTTGGGAGAGGAAGCTGGGAAAACCACGCTCCCTGGTGAATCTCCACGCTCCCTGGTGAATCTCGGAGGAGCAGATCTTGGGACTGCGGGGGGCGGGGTAGAGTTTTCCTCTGCGCTCGGCCTTCAGGGACTACCTGCTCCATCCAGGACGGTTATCCTGCTGTACACCGCTTGCTCCCTCCCTCCCCTCCTCCCTCCCCTCTCCTCCCTCCCCTCCTCCCTCCCACCCCTTCATTTCTTGTTCAGTTCTGCCTATGCCTCTCCATGGATCTTCAATTTATTATGCTGAATCATAACCAACCCAAATGGAGGAATTTGTAAACAAATGTACGTAATAAAAAATCACGCCCCTCCCTTTATTTCCGATCTTTGCTTCCCCTCGTGGAGGACCGCAGCCGCCAGCTCTTCTTGCACCTGAAGACAGGTGACTATTTATGTCCTTTGCCTTCTCTCTTCAAGTGATGGCGCACTATTCACCTTGCTCATGGTCACTTCATCTTTCCAAGTGCTCTGCTGACACTAGTGCAGAGAACATTTGTTGTTGCTCTTAATCGTTTTACTATATTCTATTGAACGGTAACATTCCTGAATTCGTTTAAGTGGGTTCTTCTCCCCATTGTTAAGTCTTCAGGTAGCTTCCAGACTTTGAAATGGGCAATGTCACAATAAATATTTGTGCTCCTAAGGGGGGATTTACTTGGAGAATTGGGACATATTTAGGATTCATATCTCTGAGTCAAAAATAATGAACATTACATCTTGGTGGGTTTCGTTAAAGTGGCCTCCATCACGTTAGCTAAATGACTATTTTTTCCACATGCGGTTCAGCATATCGCTAAAGAACTTTTACTATTCATTTTATTACGATAGATGAAAATTGTGTATTTTACTTTTTTCTTCTATGAGCCAGGTTGAATATCTTTTCATTTGTCGAAGTAAATAATTAATATGATGCTTTGAGAACTTCTTTCTAGTGTTAATTTGTTGGAGATTTTTATGTTGATAAGTGGTGAATTTTATTAAATGAAATTTCATCACTTGAAATAATTGTGTCTACATCCTCACTCTGTTATACAGTACATAACATCGCTTTTCTAATGCTGAACAGTCATTCCACTGAAGGAATTCATTTTTAAAAGATATTTTTGGCTCCTGTTTGTGGTAATAAGGATGATGCTCATTGTGAGGAGACGGTGCATGCATGTAGCATAATTTTTAAATTTCTTTCCCTTTCTTCCTTTCCTCTCTCTCTATCTCTTGATCCCTTTCTCATTTCCAATGATCTCTCTCCTTTGAAGATCTTTTATTTTTCTTTCTGATTTATTTATATTTTAGATTTCTCAGGTCAGAGAAACCATATGAGACATATAAGCTTCTGTGTTTGATTTAACTTAATATTATTGTCTCAAAGTGCATCATTTTTTTTAAACAAATGGCTAGATTTATCCTTCCTAATGGGAGAGGAGTGTTCCAGTGGTATAGATGCCATATTTTCTTTATCCTTTCATCTGCTCGTGGACATATAGGCAAGTTTTGAGATTTAGTTATTATGAGCTATATTTCTATAAAATGAGTATGCATCTATGCTATAATAGGCTGTCTTTAACTCTTACTGGAAGTGATCTTGTTTTTTAATTTTATCAATTTATGTCTTATTTAGATATTTCACTGTTGTTACATGTAAGGTAGTTATTGGTACATGAGGACTCACTGCTATAATTTTGTCACTTTTCTTGAATTTTGAGATTCTACCTTTCAGTTTTTTCCTTGCTTTGTCTTCTTTTGTGATTTAATAGTTGCCTAAACTGATGTGTTTTGATTTATCTTTTCATGCTCCTGTATGGCTCTCCCACAGGTTTTATTTTGCTGTTACTATGAAGCTTCCACATTGGCTAATATTAACTTAAACTGTGTTCAGAACGGCTGTCCTGCCTTCCACTTCACACTTCCGATATCTCAGTTTTATCTTTTTACAGTGTACATATATTCTATGGTTATTTGTAGCTTTCATACCGATGTTATTTATATACTACCATTACAGAGCTAGAGAACTTTGAATACACCTCTCTACTTACTTTTACCAGTGAGATTTATACTTGCATAATTTACTAATTACTACCCTTGGGCATCTTTTTGAATAAATGTCTTTAACATTTCTTGTAGGACAGGTCGCTTATCTTTTGCTACTCAGGGAAAATCTTTATCTCGGCTTCACTCCTGAGCAGCCGGTCTACCGGGTGAGTGTTCTTGCCGGACACTTTCATCTTTCAGCATGCTGTCTCCGTCTCCCTTTCCCTTCTGGCCTCTGGTTTCTCCTCAGTGTCTACCAAAGGATGGAGAGTCTTCGTAAATGGCGGATCACTTGTGTGGATACCGCCAAGATTCTTCTTTGCCTTTTATTTCTGATAGTTTGACTGTAATAGGCTGCTGAAGTCCTGTTTGGGTCCACGTGTTAGTGGAATTTAGAGCATTCTGTTCTGGGAGTCTTCCCAGATCGAGGAAAGTTTCAACCTTCAATTTTTGAAAGAATCTTTCTTCTCATTTTTCTGCTTTGGAATCTTCCACGAACCATTTTTATTACTGCTCTTGATGGTGACCTGTAAATGACCCAGGCTTTCTTTAATGCTTTTTACTTTTGTGTCCTGTCTTCTGAGTAAATCATTTCAAAGTTCACCAACAGGTTTATCTGTCTGCTGAAGTCCAGTATGGGTGCTTGTCGTTGAAGCTTTCATTTCATTCACTGTAGTCTTCAGCTACGGAATTTCAAACACTTCTGGATTATTTCAGGCTTTCAGTTCTTTAGCACGTGTAGCAGACGTTGTCCTGGCCGTGGTTTTACGAATTGACTGCCTACTCGATTCAGACAGTCCACGATAAAGACACAGTGGTGCTCAGTGGTGCATGCACAGTTTCACTATTACAAGGTGTCCTGTTATACCTTGGCCTACAAGTGTTCTCAATGCTTCATTCTCTTTTTTAACCTATACTTTTAAAAATTATTTTTAAAGCTGACGAATAGCGGCCTTGTATATTTTTTGAGGGGTACAATGAAATATAGATGCTTCCTTTGTGGAATAATTAGGGTATTTAACATCTAGTTATCTTGTGAACTTATATCTTTACAATGAAATATTTAAATCTATTATGTAATCATCTTGGAATAGTCAATGAACTATTGACCGTGGTCATCACGTGGTACAAGAGATCAGCAGAGTTTATTCCTTTTGTTAAATGTTGTGCTTTGACCAGCTTCTCCCACTCCCTCATCTATTCATCCTTGGGTACTTTCATTCTACACCATTTCTTTTGTTTTTTTTTTAGGTTTCTGTTGAGGCAGGGTCTCGCTTTGTGGTTTAGGCTGGCCCTCAGCTCAGCCTCCAACTCACATCACAGCAATCCTCCTGCCTCTGCCTCCTGAGTGCTGGGATGACAGGCGTGAGCCACCACGCCCGGCACTGCGGTATGCGGTACTGATTGCTGCTGGGGTGAGTCTTCACGCCCAGTATGGTATGTGGTTAACCAGGGATCGAACCTGGGCCCTTGCACTTGCAAGACAGGTGCCGGAACCACTGAGCTAGACTCCTGGCCCTGTACACCATTTCTGAGTTGCATTTTTAAAAAGATTTCACTTATAAGTGGGATTATATGGTGTATATTTTTCTGCGTCTGGTTTATTTCTCCTAGACTAATGTCCTTTAGATTCATCCATGTTGTTAATAATGACAGAATATTTTTAGTAATAAATTATTTTTAATCAAGGTATTACATAGCTAGATTTAATGCTATTGAACACTTCTGGACTGCAGTTTAATCCTCATATTTATCTCTTTCTCCTTTTCCCTTCCCCCCATTCCTGTCCCCATTTCCTCTAAAGTCCTCCTCCCAGTGTCCTGTCATGGTGGAATTTCCCTTTTTCAAAGGTTGCAGAGTATTCCATTGTGAGTGGATTAAAAAGTATGATGTGTTTTAGAGCACGCTGAAAGAAAATTAGAGTTCTCCATCTTTAGTTTCAGTTCCCCTCTGGTCTCTTCTTCTGGACACTCTTGCCGTGGCCTTTGAATTCTCTGAAGCCCAGTTCTTCTGTCTTTCACCCATTCTCTGTTTTCCACTTCCCAGCCAGGGCCTGAGCTATTGGTTCAGAATTCCAGGAGTGACTTTCCAACCAACTGACTTCTTCCACACATCCAGTCTTTCCCCGGAGTGCAGCTGGTCTCGTATCTTTCCGGACCAAATCCCTCCCACGATTCCTATGTCTCTCAGCAGTGTGTAAACTCCTGATCTCACACACAGGCTGTCATGTGTCTTCACTGACATCGCTTCCAAACTTGACAAATCATCACTGTCCCTATGCAAAGCCTGTCATTTCTTCAGTACCCTCTGCCACCCTTTCTCCTCCCTCCCAGCCCCAACCACTCACCTTTCTCCTGATCCATTTACCCATTCCTTCCCTCCTGCTTATGAAACATAAACCTGGCTCCTCCTTTGCCCATAGACTTAGACCTCTCTCTCTCTTATCTTCCGGTGACCAAGAAGCCACTCTACCGATTGCTCTGTGCATTAATGGATGACATGACCCTTGTTTTCTCTGGTTACGAGCTTCTTGCAGGCAGCTACACTTGTTTATTTCTGAGTTGGAGGTATTTGGAACTGGGATATAATCATTTTTTTTGTGGCGTAAATGGGAACAAAGAGCATGGTTTCTCGTGGAATAAGCCACCTGCTTACCACTCGGTGATCACTGCTGTGAGCACGAAGCCAGCAGTGTGGCCTCGGTAATGTTCCTCAAGGACTTGCCATTCCAGAGCACTGGGTTGAGCAGTTTTATAGTGGTGTCCTGTTTAGTTGGCCCAGAACCCTGCGGTGCAATCTCTCTGGAAGGAATCTGGGGTCTGAGTATCTTGGTCATGGCCATGCTAATTTTTGAAGCTAGAATTCAATTAGTTTGAATCAGAGTTTCAGTACTCAGTCACCAATGCTAGAAAGCATTTAACTTTGATAAAAATTTGAATGGAGAAGTTTTTAAATATTCTTTAAGCCAAATAAATTTGCAGTGATTCGACATTAAATATCCAAATACATATATTTTGACTTGGTATCTCACGATGTTGTGCAGCCTTATCTCAAACTCCTCTTAAAGCCCTGGGCCCAGCTATGCTTCCTGCTCAGCCTCTCAGGGAGTATGGACCAGAGACGGCACTACCCCTGGCTAAAACCGTGTGTGCTAATTCAACAGCCTTTTCTTTTTATGTAATGCAACAGGTACAATTAGTGCTAAACAAACGATAGGCACCACTCCGTGTGTAGTAAACAAACAGCAGCATGTAGATCTGAGTCTGATGAGTTTGCATTCCAGAGTTATAGTAAAATAGAGGATGAACACAGAAGACCAGGAGCCCAGAGACTTTGAGAGAGCAAGAGAAATGGATCTCCAAATGCCTTCGTACGTGGCAGTCTATAATCATCTACCAAAATGTCGTAAGGAGGGCCCACTGATCCTTTTCACTCAGAACACCTACTTGTTTATTTCTACCCCGTCCTATAGAGAGTGTGGACCTTACTCTGGCCCTTATCTGTGCTATCTTTGGCTTGGCTTCTAATGGAAGCTAATATTATGTTTTGACTTTTAATGATTAAAACAGCTTTTGCGGGGTCATTTCTTCAGCTAATAAGTTTTATGTAATTCCATGAACAGGGAATGGTGGCATTTGAGTGATCTAATATTACTGGATTTTTCTAGTGTCCAAGATGATTGATTCCTCCAGCCTTTTATGTGGCAAAGAGCTTTTGTTAAAAAGACATAGGTGCCCTGTCATTCAGTTGGTGAAACATGCAAGCTAATCCCAGCAGTGCTCAGCTCTGAAGATCTGGCACTGAGCTGGACCTGGTTCCTGGGGTTGCTGAAATGGGTCACTGGTGGGATGCCTGCCTCGCATGCACAGAGCCCTGGGTGAGGTCTCTGCAAAACCATTCCCAGCAGCAAACATCCCCTCGGCGTCTCAGCCACCATGTAGCTTTGCTGCAGTTACTTGCTGAAGCTGGAGAGCAGAAGCCCTTCTCCAGATGTCACTCTGGACCCCCCTGGGGCCTTGGTGCCCAGCTGCTCCAGCCTGACCTGGACTCTGCGACCTCTGCAGCTGCACTGTGGAATGGAACCAAGAGCAAGTCCTTGCTATCCTCTGCTCTCCGCCAGCGCTGGTGCTGGAAATCCAACCGCTTGTGTCATCCAGCTTTTATACCCTTCTCCTAAGGAAAAGAGTGAGGTGACTGGTCAGCTGCCTCAGATGTCACAAAGCAAGCACAACAGGTCATGCTGAGGGAATGACATGTGATGATGGGGATGCCATTTCCTGTCACCGTGAGTCATGTGACACCGAGTAATTTATAAAGAAGAGACAACTATTCCCCATAGTTTTGGAGTCTGGAAAGTTCGAATCAAGGTGTCAGTGGGTTTGATGTCAGTGAGAGCCCCGTGTCTGCTTCCTGAGGGATACTTTGAAGGCTGGACGTCTGCAGGGTGGGACACTTCCACACTAGGTGTAAGAGTGGAGGAGAGAACTCCAGCCTCGAGGCCTTTGCACGATAGAACAAACACACGCACCAAGCTGGAGCCCTTGTCAGGAAACATCTCCCCGAAGGCCACGCCTCCCACGCTGGGGGTTTGGGGAATTGATTTCCAATAAGGGTTTCTGATCACAGCAGTGGGAAGGGTGAGGGGCTCCTGCGCCTTCCTAAGACCGGCGTGATAGAGCAGGACACCTACAACGTGAGAAGCAACCCCTCATGCAGAGTCTAGGGTGACGCAGCAGACGCAGCATCACACGCAGAGGTGCTGGTGAGGGAAGAGGGGAGCTTCAGACGCAGAGGCCGAGAGGAAGGAGGGAGGGCTGCATCTGCTGGACCACACTAGTGTTAAAGCTCAGAACGATGCTTGCGTTTCATTCATCGCGGTTGCACGGGAGGGTAAACCGGGAAGAAGAGAAAGCTAAGAGAACGCATGCGCAGGGCTTCTCCCTTCCCTGCTGTGGCTAGCAACCTCCCCCGCTCAAGGCCACCCCGCTTTCTTGTCTCAGGCGTGCCCTCCTCCACGATGCGCGTGTCAGGACAGAGCACCCGGTGTGAGTCAATGTTTAGGGTTACAGAACACCCTTGTAAAATTCATTTTGCTTGACTGAGAAAAGGAACTAATATAGGCTTTAAAATTCCATCCACTCAGGCTTTTTGTTTAATTATTTCTGTGGACATAGCGTGGAACTCTGGGCAGTAATTATCAAGAGTTTTCAAGCATTTTATTAGGAGAAAACTTTATTTATTGGTTTTTTCACTGCCCTTTGACATTTTGCAGGTCTGGTGGTTGCTCTTAATGAGGAATTATATAGGACATATCGAAATGGTGAGACTCAAATCACCCAAGACCTAGAGTTTACATTTGATTTTGGACAGGATATTTGTCTTTTGTAGAAGGGCTGTAATTTGAGCAGGACCTAAAAGGAATGGAAAGTTATCATTCACCCTAGCTGGACGCCCATCATGGGAGTGAAGACTGGCCCAATGCCCTGCCGGACAGGAAAAGATGAGACTTGGGCAGCGGCTGGGAACCAGCCCGCAGGGAGGGCAGCGCCATTCCCACAGCTGAGTCAGGGAGCTCCTGATGCGTGGAGAGCTGCCAGCAAAGCTGGCATGGATCTTGTTAATGCTGTGTAAAGTGCAAGCTCTGAGCCGGGAGGAGACACACAGATGTGCCGAGTTATCGGTTCTCTTCTTGCAGTCTGGCTGGGACACCGGAGGCTATGAATGTACCCAAGGTGATCACCATACAGGGGCAGGGACCCACTGTACCGACCTTATGTTTCATAGAAGCTTTATAATTTTTATGTTTGTGCCATTTTAGAAACGATAGCTTGGAGTTGTGCAAATATAATATTTTTCTCTATTCTTTACAAAGTGATGGCACACTAGGGAACCTTAGCAAAGCAATTCATCAGGGACACAGTGGCAGCGAGTGTGGCGTGTGTCCTTCAGCCCGGATGTTTCTGAACTGAACAAAGTCACACATGGAATTAAACGGGCTCAGGTCTTTAATGCCTCCACCCAGCATTTGTCTTTTAGCCACACGTCAGACCCATCTCCTCTCCTACTCTCGGTGCCGCTCTCCTGCCTTTCCCGGCTCTGTCTCCCTGAATCTCATCTCGCTTCTTCATCTCTTTTCTTCCCTTTCCTCTGCAGATCTTTTTCAGACCAAATATTTCTCCTTCTTTTTCTTGGAGGCTGTGCCCTAGTTGGTAACTTTTGTCCTTATTTCCTGAGGACATTTTCTCCAATGGCTTGCTAGACACCCTCACTTAAGTTTTTTTTTTTTTTTTTTTTTAGTGCCATAAAGTCAATGTGTTTAGAAGCAACCGTTTACTTTTGCTCTGTTTCTTCCCTTTCCCTCCTCGGTTAATGTGGCCAACGACAATCCAAACACCACGTTTTAATTTCGTCCGGTGCTTAATTCTATTCTGCTCCACAGATCTGTGGCCGTGCGCCCCTTCGCCCCTTTGCATTTCATGCTCCTGTCCTGCTCTCCTGTCTTCAGGATGCGTCTTTCTGGAGCCCAGGCCCAGCCATAGCCCTCCCTAGCTCGGAGGTCTCCTGCCCTGCCTGCTGCTGGTTCTGCCCAGAATACTCTCCTGGTGGAATCCTTCCCATCCTCCTTGTGGACTCGAGGCATCTATATAATTTCACACCAACCATCTACTTTCTTCTGCACTATCTCAGTTCTTTTCAATACTATCTTGCTTTGCTTTCCAAGCTCGTCTATCACTGTGCTACCTACGTATTCATCAGAGCTCTGCGGAACCCTCACTGCCAGACAATGGGCTGCTCGTGCAGCCACGCGGAGGAGCGTCCAAGCTGCCCACGCTCACGGGTTCGAGCCCCCTGGGGCTGGGCGCAGCCATCAGAGAGGTGCAAGAGGCAGGAGAGCTCGGAAGCACACAGCCGACCTCACCGCTGCCTCTGGGCCGAAGCCTCGAGGAACCACGCCTGAGTGTGTGGTGGGAGATGGTCCTGAAGATGCGGAGACTGTTTAAGTGGCACTTGAGGAAACGCCCTGTCCGCCCTTCTCGCAGGCCTCACGCTCCGCTCTTGGAACACAGCGCGCTCCGACCTCCGGCCTTTCTACTTGCGCCGACCTTCCTGTCCATTCATCAGGCTCTCGTGGCAGGGCCCTTCCGTACACTCCTCGGAGCGTCTTTTCCCTGCCCTCTCCCATCGATTGAGTCCCCTGCTTGTCACCCCTCTTGCACTACTCTGCTTCTTTCCTGTCTGCAATCGTCTTGGATTTTCTTCTTTGCACTTGTGAACTGGGTATGAAAGAGAAGGAAAGGCCCTCGAGCCTTCTGCCTCTCTGTCCTGTCACCTGGCCCGATGCCTGGCTCACGGTAGGCGTTCAACAGGTGTTGCCAAACCAGAGTGATGAATCCAAATGAATATGAATAAACGCAAAAAGAAACAGGCGTACGAGCACGTGTGAAGGTTCATTCCGTATCGAGTGAGTTGATATTGCAGAAAAGTTAAGTACATTACACTTCCCTGGAGATAAATCTGCTACCTTTGTTCACCGATTCTTTATTAAAGAGGAGAATTACACTTTTTCACAATTTGTTGTCTGCACAGCAGAAATAAACTCCTGAAAATTTATTTAAAAGGGCTTAAAATAAAATTAATGGACAGATTATAAGGAGTACAGATGAACATAAATCAGGTAAAGTTTACTGCAGAGTTCATGTTGAGATTAAGTGATGGCTACAAAATTCATTCAAGGTCGCTGTTGAAAACCTTCCATAAACACCCTTGTGAGAGAAGACCTTTTGCGCTGAGCTCCTGCTCTCAGTGGTTTAAGTTCAAAGTCCTGTACTTTCTCCTCTGGGACAGTACTAAGATGGCAGGTGATTCTCTAGGGAAGAATCAGGAAAGTCCCTCATAGCTCTGATGTGGTGGCCAGGCTGAAATTTCAACTTGTTTGTCTTTGGGATCCAGCACCAGGGCTGGGAGAGCAGTCTTGTGGGTTTGTGGGGTGCAATGTAGAGGAGGCACAGCCTGGGGTCTGCATCCAGCCCTGGCCCTGGCCCCTTCGGCACTGTTCTGCTCTGCCTCTTGGCCCCTGTGAACCAAGCAGCTCAGCTCCTGACACCATCTGCAGTCATGTTCTTGCTCTGGAGCCACCTGAGTTTGGACTGAGTCTACTTAGACCATGAGCTGAGTTAAACTTCTCCTCCTGTAAGCTGTGGGGTCTGGTATGGTGTCCAGACACAGGACTGCGAATGCATCTGAGTTAGCTGGAATGTTGTACAATGTCTACAGGTGGCAAGATATCCAACAGTCAGGATTGTGTGCTCATCTGCGTAGCCGTTCACCTGACAGCAAGAGCCT
The DNA here is from genome assembly GCA_004026965.1 of Petromus typicus. Lineage (NCBI taxonomy): Eukaryota > Metazoa > Chordata > Mammalia > Rodentia > Petromuridae > Petromus > Petromus typicus. Next base: position 13,078 of record PVIR01005729.1, read on the forward strand.
GTGGTCTCTGCTCCGTGTTTAGCCTCAGATCCCATGGCAGGTCCCTGGGGATCAGAGAAATCTTGGCAGAAAGTGACTTATGGTGGCCCTTGTTGCGACAGAAGCTCAGTTGTGACTCAAGCTTCTCCACGGAAGCAAAGTGTCCTTCTCATCGTTCCAGTGATTCAGTGAATTTCCATCCCAAGGCTCGTGTGTTTCATCACTTTTTCTCTTGTTTTTGGTGGATCTAAGGTGAAACAAACCTTCATAATAATAATAATAATAATCATGTTAATAATGACAGTAATTAATAATAATCCGAGTTGAAGTGGGTGTTCCCCCTAATGAAACCATCCATTTGCCTGACTTCATCTGATTGCTGCAATCGTCCGTGACGCGTGGGCCAGTCAGCTGTGCGCCACACCTGCTTCTCAGAGGTGGACACTCCAGGGCACAGCGTGGAGGTAACCTGGCCAAGTTCATCTTAGGGGCTGAAGTTAATGAGCTGAAATTACAATCAAAGTTTCTGTCTTCTAATTTAGTCACCCTTACTTAATACCCAGATGAAAAGGCAGGCAAATTATTGTTACCTAATTTTGTCTGGAAGGATGAAGCTTTGGAGGAAATAGAGTACCAGGGAAAGGCACACGGATGTCACTGTGGGGAAGGCGAGTCCCCAGCGAGTTCATGCCAGGCCATTACAGATTCTCATTTCAGCTTCTTCATCTCATTCTCCCATGGTGAATGTAGCATCTGTCCATTTGGAAAGATGGAACCTTCGCTTGAGACTCCCATTGAAATTGTCCTGAGCTGGAAAATCCTTGAGGATTGGTGAGAGTGCAAGTTGCTGTGGAAGGACTCTATCCAGGGTCTCTGGTGTCTGTCCACACTCCTCCTGTGCCCCTTCTCTGGCCCTTTGTCCAGGTAATCTCACTCTTATGCAGAGTCAACTGCCGCCGTGTCCTCCCATGAGCTCCTGGAAAGCTCCTAGAAATATTCTCAAAATACCGCTGCCCATGTCCTCTGGTGCTGTATACTTGTCTTGTGCTTTGAATTTCTTAGCATGGGAATTTGTGAGTCCTGACTACCAATCAGCCATCCCCACATCTGCGAGTCGACTCCATCAATTCCTGCCTGTGAGTTCAAGCATATCGTCACTCTCCTTAAGCTTCTGGCTTCTCATCTACATAGTGAGATGTCATCTGCCCCACGGGCCTATTGTAAGGTCAGATGAAACCATGTTTGTGGAGGATGTAGCTCAGTCTTGTTGTTTTGTACCTGCTCGCAAGTATCGGTAAGACTTTTATACAAACATTCTATCTCTGGGTATTAATTCTAATGAAATTAGGACCTCAAAGAATAAGAGCACCTTTCGTCTTTATTGCAACAGTGTTCACAGAAGGTGACGAGTAGAAACAGCATAAATGCTCATCAGAAGATAAGTGGTTAAAGAAGATTCCACAAAATGGAATCATATTCAGCCTCAGGAAAGCAGGAAATCCTGCAATGAGCAACACGAGTCAACTTCAAAGACATTATGCTGAAGGAATAAGAGCAGAGAAGTGCTTCTAGTGAGGTTGAGATAATTTATTTCTACCAAATTGGAAGGTGTTTCATTAACATACTTTTGTAATCAGAAAAACCTCGCAAGAAGACATCTTTTTTTTTTTTCTTTTAATTTAGGTTTTTTGAGACAGGGTCTCACTTTGTGGTTCAGGCTGGCCCTGAGCTCAGCCTCCAACTCACATCACAGCAATCCTCCTGCCTCTGCCTCCCAAGTGCTGGGATGACAAGCGTGAGCCACCACGCCCGGCACTGTGGTATGTGGTACTGGTTGCTGCTGGCTGTGGGTCTCTACACCCAGTATCGTTATGTGGTTACCGGGGAATCGAACCCGGGCCCTTGCGCTTGCAAGACAGGCGCCGGACCACTGAGCTAAATCCCCGGCTGCAAAAAGACATCTTTAAGTGGTGGTGTGACCATGGAGCAAAATTTAGTTTGCTTAGAACCTTGCTAGTCGGTGAGATTCACCATTTTCCTGAATTCATGATTTTGACTAATTTTTCCCTCTCACCCCCGAGTGACTGGAATTTGATTGGGTGAAATATGACTTTATTTTTATTGCTTGTTCAATATGCTCCTCAGAGGGAGAGAAACAAAGCCTGTTTCTTTCATAATGTACCTGATCCTGAAGCAGTTTATCAGAATGCAGGTGACTGATTCTAAAGGCCATTGTGTCCCCACCTGCCCCACGGTGAGGATCTGCTAGGTGGGTAGAAGTGCAGGTGGCTTCACCAGCTGGGCTCCTGACTCTTCCACCACATGGCTCCTGAAGATTGTATCACAGCGCTCTGTGACATTCTTCCATGGAACCCCGGGCTCCGGAAAAAAGGTCAAGCCCTGCGGGACGCCCTGTCCTGCCTCACCTTACACCACTTGTTTCCTTTCTGGCTTCATCCCAGCTCCCAGGCTTCTTTCAAGTCTTCAGATTTCCTGCTGCCATGAGGCCTTGGCTCCTGATACCCGGCTGAACCACTCTGCCACTCCCGATACTGGCTGTCAGACATTTTACCTGGTGACATGGCACCCCACCCCATAATCCCCAATTTGTGGCTTCTTTTCTTGGTCCTCTTTAAAACATTACTACATGTCCATGAATCCCTAAAAAGCACATTGTTTAACTTGTATTTTTCTGTAAACTACAGAAATGCAAAGGATCATAAGAGGCTAGAATAACTAATTATGCACCAACCCATTGACAATCTGTAAGATATTGATAAATTTCTACACTTGATCTTAGCCAAAAGGCCGAGAAGCGATGATATTGATAAATTTCTAGAAACGTGCTCTACAAAGAGCAAATTATGAAGAAGCAGAGAATCTGAACAGACCAATGAAGAGTCAAGACCCAGAAGCAAATGCACAGAAGCATTTCAGCAAAAAGAAGCTTAAGACCAGAGGGCCTAGCACCTAAAAAATGGAAGGATTCCTCTACACTGTCTATCTACATTTCCTAGATTCCTTCAAAGTTACATAGCCATCATCTTTCTCTGGAGAACTCCAAAGCAGGTTGGTTTTGATGGTCAGTGAGGAGTCCCTTTAAGGTAACTAGATTCACCTTGGGAGTGGTCTGGTTGCTGTTTTAGAGGCTGGCAGAACAGTGGTCGAACCATGGGACAATTGGACCAGGAAAGACAGTAAAACCCACCACTTGTGGCTCTGGACTAGGGCAGGAGAAGCCACTTCTCTCTCCCTGCTAGCAGGAGAAGTCAGAAGACATCACGGTGTCTACAAGCTCTCCACCCTTTTCATCCCCTGCCCAGCTTTCCTATCTGTCACTATTTTCCTTTCAGCATCTCCTGTTCCCAGACGACCGATGTTTGCTTTCTTAGCATTGATAGGTTTTATTCCCTAGCAGCTGTAGTGATTTCACATGCTGTCCTTCACTTGGGAATTAATTAAGAAACAAACACATGGGAAGGGTATTTTGCAGCGTTCGGAGGGCACGAATGTTTACCGGTAGGATGGCAGGCAACAGATAAACCAATCATAATGATTTTCTTTGCTCAGAGCCAGGAAAGGAAACTTGGGCTTTGTTCTTCCCCTGCAACTAAGATCAGTGTTAACGTGGCCTCCATGCTCCACAAAAGCATAGATTAGAGGTTGGCACAGCAGTGAGTTCTGCCCCTGACTCTGGCGAGTGTCTAACTGTTGTCCTAAAATGTGCCTGTGAAGAGCTGTACCTGGGAACACTTGGACGAAGCCTGTGGCCTGCACTGATTAGCTCTTCCGTAAGGTGACCCTATAATGACACGTGGTGATTCTGCCGCAGTAGGTGGGGAATAAGCAACCAATTTGTATCAGATTATTCTTTAGTCAAATGTAAGAGCTTTTAAACATAGAACTGCTTGATTGGTTGCTCTTGAGACTGAATGGAAGACAGTATTTTAAGAGACTGTATAGAGATTCTAATTTCTCCGTGTAGAAAAACAATGTGCATATATGCGAATCACATACGGGTAGGAACGGTAATGAAAGTCTGAAGTGGATATTGAAATATTTGAAGATGTTTTAATTTTAGTCAATTTTTAAAGAGAAAGAAGTTTGCTATTTGAAAAGAGATACGTGAAAATTTGTACTTCAACAGGGACCACTTAAATAAATTATTCTCTTAAAGAGCAGTTGCACTGTTTTCCCAAATACTCTGTCTTTGGTCTACTTCCTCCTGTGTCTACTTCCTCTGGAAGGGTTTACCTGATTCCTGTACTTTTGCCCTTGATGAGGTGATCCGGCTAAGGTTTCCTGACAGACTAGGTTCAAGATCAGAATGAAAACATCAACACAATAACCCCCTTTCCCCGTTGCCACCCAGCCAGTGTTCTCTTGTGCTTCTTCCTCTTCCTGCGGGTGAAGACCTGGGGGCAGGGGCTGTCATGTGTCCTCGAGTTCACATTCCTGGCACATGCAGGGAAGCCAGTGATGCTTGCTAATTCCCGGTTAAGCAACGACAAGCTCTTGCGCATTCACCAGCTGCCCTCAGAGCAGAACGGGATGCCGAGTGCCCTGTCACTCATAGTAAGCGTCCATCCAGAGGGCTGCGGATTTCTTCAAGGCCCTGGGACACATAAAGAGAGAATCAAGAGGTGCACCTGTCCTGGAGAAGTTGCTCCTCTGTGGTCCATATGCTTTTCTGCTTAGCTAAGGGCAACACCATTTCCAGACATACCCTGTTGACCAGCAGAGACTATGAATCCACCGAATTGTTTTTAGGAGGTGAGTTCACTCTTTCCTTACGGATAATGCTGGAGTTTTGTGCTCATTACTCTCTTCTGTGAGCACCTTATATTTCCTAGTTACCATACTTTGTGTCAGGAAGACAGTTTCCTAGACTCTGGAGAAAGAGCAGCACAGAAAACAGATGCAGAATTCCTGACTTAGCTCGACAGACACGCACTAGGTAAATTACTACCCAGTAAGGGAGAGCAGGACATCGCCACAGGGCTTGGAGATTAGCAAGATGAGGAAAAGGAGTTTGAGAGGAGCCTTGGAGAATGAATGCGAACTGACGTGGGGAGTGAAAGGCAGGCAGGGATTTGAAAGAAGGCTCTAGGCAGGAGAAAAATGCCAAAGCAGGGAGATTTGCAGCAACTGATGATCAGCAGGCTGTCTAGAGAGCGGAGGAGGAGGAGGTCACTGTGGAAAGTCTGACGCTGGGGCGCTAGAAGGGATCAGAGGACAGGCCTGGCCTTGCTGGTCTTCCGCAAGGACCTCCCTCTGGTCTAAAGGAAAGTTACGAAGCCCAGAAAAATGGCTGTTAATGTGCTGAGTGCAGGGTCCTCTGGGGAGCCGCGAGGGGCTGAGGATGAGTGTGGGTTTTTGGCTCCTGCAGCCCTCACTGCCGTCGCCAGCACCTACCCTGCTCTGATCATCTCCTTCCCGGGCCCCGTGGGCACCTGTGTCCACAGCAAGGCATCAGACGTTTTGATAAGTTCGCTCACGTCGTTTGTTCTGATGCATATGGGGAGCCATATGGGATGGGAGTATAAAGACAATGAGGCACGGCCTCAGTTTCAGGAAGTGTGAAATACACGGGGCAGTGGACATGTTCACTAGTCACGCGCAGAATGCCGTAGGTACACGGTATTTCTACTGTCGCTCTTGCTGCTGTACCTTCCCCTGTAGATTCCTCTTTCTGCTGGGCCCGTGGTGGTCCTCAGTAAATGGTTATTGCAAGAATGATTCACTAGCAATATTTCCTCTCACTGAAAACTCACAGTGAGAGACAGGGGAGCCGTGATCCAGGACACCCTGTGCTCTTACCTGACGATGTCTCCAAACGCTGTCAACATAGGCTTATTCACATACTGCAAGCCGTGCTTGGCACACAGGGACTTCACCAGTGGGGCTACTTTGTGGTAATTATGGCGTGGCATGGTGGGGAAAAGACTAAGGAAACAGACCGGAGATGTAGAAGTTAGCCCTAAAGGAAAACTCAAAGGAGATTTCATTCCTGTATTAGCAAGTGAAATTATATCAACAATGCATATCCAACCTTAACCTGGCCCAGTCCTGGGAAGTTCCAAATCTCTAACCCAAACCCTCGTCTTATCACCTCTGGTAGTCAAATAGCTGGCAAATATTTGGGAAATGGTAATAGAGCAAATAGCAGCTCTACTGAAAATGTTTATTTTTAGCAAATTCAGATGAAAGTGTGGGTTGTCAGTCATGAGTCACCAGGGGGAGCTACAGATAACTTTCTGCCTCCCTCTCTCTCTCTTTCTTGTAATCTGTCTAACTCCTGCTTGGGAATAGATGAGTTTTCGCTAAGGACTAGTCATGGTGGTTTGGGGCAGAGTTCTAGGGAAGCAAGTGAGGGGACATCAGTTCTTTCCAAAGGTTTTCACTCATCAGTCTGGTGACTTTCTAGGATTTCACCAGTTCTTTGACAAAGTGTGAGCCATCATTCTTTTTTGTTTTGTTGAGGTTTGAGACTAATGCAAAAAGAAAGATGGCAAACTAGAAGAATTTTCTTGAACAACTATAAGAATTTTCCTCCTGTGAGTCTCTCATATGGCTTAGACCGGGAAGATGTGGAAAGTGCTTCCTCTGAGTTCTTGGAGTGACTCTTCATGTTTTAGCATTTTCTCTTTTCATTGTATAATTACTTAAGCGACCCACTTGTTAATATTACCAGATAACATTTGTAAATTACATTAGGGAATAGATTTCATTTTTGTTGAAAAATGAAGCCACAGTAGCCACAAAAGTGTTTGTAGAATGTGGGGTGGAACAGTCCCCATTCGCTGATGCTTTGTAACATTGCTCTAACGTGGCAGAGATTTAAGTTATAATTAAATTTCAACATGAGTTGGTTACCCAGTAGTGTGATTTTTCTTGGGTTTTACCAAAAAAATCCCCCAAATGCACAGAAAAAACAACTAACCAAATTCTAAGATTTCCTGTAGCAGAAATAAAGTTACTAGTTCTTAAATTTCATTCCGTTTTCTGGAAATTGTTGCTTTTCCATCTTTTCTTTCTTCCTTTCCTTATAATTGACACTAACAGCAAGGTAGTAGATGCTAGAGATCCCTGATGATTTTGTCCCTAGGGTTTTAGTGGAAAGACCCTCCTCTGGGGCTGTCAGATGTGTTGTGAACTGCTTCTATGACTCACTGGTGTTCGATTTGGAAGTTCAGGTGCCCAGTGAACCAGTCATTGAAAAAAGATTGTTCAATATTACAGGTGGCCAAGACCTGCAAAGAAAAAGTTGCATCAGACATCGGTCAATTCAAGTTTCAGACAGAGAAATGCTTATTCATTTTCTTATGGAGTCAACTATTTTGTGTATAGAAACAATGAGAAATGGAAACTATGGACAATCCCAAGGCTCAAAAAGCTTAACACTTAAATGGGTAACAAGATATTTAGCTAGGAAGAGTACACAAAACAGCAGCCACAAAAGTGTTTGTAGACTGTGGGGTGGAACAGTCCCATTGTCTGTTCAGTGTGGAAGATTATGGTGTTATCAGTGAAGACGATGGCAGGTGAAGATGGGATTGGAGGGTTATGGCAGGAATTATGGGGGCTGATTACCACTTCTCGAGTGGCCTGGAGAACTTCTAGATGAGGAAAAAGGTGTTCAGGGATCCTTACCAAGGGCTGTGTGTGTAGATGCATATTCCAGCACAGATAGTGTCCTCTATAATCTTACATATGTTATGCATTTAAAAAACATTATCCTGAGGTGATGTTCATAAGTTTCTCCAGGTTGTAAAACTAACAATCCACACAAATGACGTTTCCTTCAATGTCTTTGTCTGGTTTAATTTTTTGTGTGGTGGTTTCCATTTTGAATGTCAGTCCATGTAGTGTCATTTAAAGTGTAGTTCAGAAAATTTTGAGATAGCCCAGGATGTTTAATGGCATCTACAAGGTCAACATGATTTCATACATATTCTTTTCCTTTTTCATGCATATACAGTAGAATTTTCCAGAGGTTACACATGAGATGGCACTGTCCCTCTGAAGTTAATATATATTAGCATTATTATTTTAAAATCAATCTGTAAATATTTAAATTTTTCTCATTTTAAATTTCAAATGTAGATCTCAATGGATATAACTTATATAAACCAAAGCTTGTTGAATTTTTAATAACTTTTTAGAATGTGAAATGTTTTATTGCTTTTAGCCATTGCATGATATGGAGGGTGTTGAAAATAATCAGAACTCTTGCAGGTTGGTGGAAGGATTTTTTAAAAAACTTCTTGTACTGTCTACAAACACGATACAGCAACATACTGCTTTCATTAAATTTCTTAATGTAACTTTAAGCCAGCATTAGTACGAGGTGAGAGAAAGGAAGACCAAGGGGTACACTATAACTGATATTTTCAGGAATATTGCAAGCAATACAAAGCGAGATATTAACAGATTTCTCCTATGGAAAATTGCTAGGCAACTACGAAAGTGCTTATAACATATATTACAGACAAGGTGCCTGTATCGTTACTCTGCAAAGAGTTACTAAATCTTAAAAATTGTCTGTGTACTCAGAACAATACTTTAAGGGCACTGACAAGCAAAATACAGAAAAAGGAATAGAAAAGCCAACCAATGCTTGAAAAGAAATCATCTCAACAAAGATTAAATTAATTATAAATGTAAATTAAAAGATACAATAAGTGGGTTGTGATGAAGATGTGGGGGAGGCGCTCCTCTCTATCCCATGGGGCGTTCTGGAGCTTGAGATGAGCTTGGAGAAGAAGCAGGGTAGAAACTGGGCTCCCTCGTCACTGCAGCCAGCCAGCGGGAAGGGCCAGGCCCAAGAGGCAGGGTGTGCGTGCTGAGCACAGCTTTGTGGAGCATAAGTGGCACGTTTAGGGGTGGTGGTCCCTCTCTGCAGTGCCCTGTTTACATAATGAAATGCGGTCCTCCCAAGTATAAAATACCTTCTGTAATTTTAAGAACTCAGATTCACTCAAAAGGCTATGCAATGTGGGAGATTAGAGGAGGCGTCATTGAATCTTCCCACAATGTACCAGATAGTAAACATTTTAATTCTCTTAGAGATACTCAGCTTTTCTATTGTATCATGAAAGCACATTGATAGTATGTAAATGAGTGGACTCAATTATGTCCCAATAAAACTTTATTTACACAAATATGCAGTGGGAAAGATTTGGCTCCTGTACTGTGAGTGACTGGTCACAGTTTAGCAAAAAGTCCTTATAATCACATGGCCTGTGTACAAGCTTGTGTCACCGATTGGTTGTGTGACCTTATATAACTTACTGGGCCTTTTCACAGCTCGGTATCACCATCTTGTAAAGTTGAATATGCACGGTCCCTGCTGCAAAGTGCTGCACAGCGCCTGGGCACTGCAGAGCACCTTCCAGAGCGGTTACTCCTGAGTGAGGGGACCAGGTGACCAACACTTGGCCAGCCACTTTGGAGAGGTCTCCCTGAGACCCCCTCACCTGAGTGCTGAACCAGTCGCGGTGCTCCTCTTTGCTCATCCTCATTGGTATGTGGCTCATCTGGGTGACGTATGCGATCCAGGGACTCTCGAGGAACCTTGTGGGGAACAAGAGTGGGAACAACAAGTCACACTTGCTGGGTGTATGTAGGCTGGGGCAGAACTGGACAAAACTGAAGGACACAGAAGAAGGTCCCAGGTTTCTGTGGAATGTGGCTCTTTCTTGTACCTCTTTGAATGCCTTTCTATCTAGAGCTGATGCACGGACATTTAGCCTCTGGCTTTGCCGTTTCCTACTCACGGGGGCAGTGCCCCCAGAGACTTCTGAAGCCCTACTGCACGGATGAAAAAACTATCGGGTTCTCCAAGAACATATGCAAAGTGGTTGACAGGGCATGCTCTGTCATCAGGTAGAGCTGAGTTCCAGTTCTGCCTTGGGTTTGGTCCCTACACGATCTATATCACATTAGGTGAGTGATTAAATCTCTTCAAGCTTCAGGTTTCTTAGCTGGAGCATAAGGTGATACTATCTCTATTGTTGGACTATACCAGGATTACATCAAACAAGATAATGCATGTAAAGGCTTTAACAGAGTCTGGTGCTGAGTAGCTGTCATCATCCCTATAATTATTTGGGAATTAGAACAATCATTAACAAAACAAAGACTAAAAAATTGGGAAGTTGGAGAGAGCTATTTAGAAAAAATGATGATCTGAAGTCATTTTGGTTTGGGGAAAAAAATCTTCAGTCATAAAATAAGTTTTAAAAACTGTCCTATCATGATTATTGACAGAGATTATGGTATCTAAATAAAAATGTAAAGGAGTTGGGACAAACTGAAGTGCTTCCGATGGGAATAAAGCACATTTGAAAAGTGAGATCCAGTGAACTCTTTTTGCAATTAGCTTGTCTTGTTCAACTACATCAGCTACTGTTGTTTTGAATTCCTTAAATATCCAGTTCCAGGCATGGACCAGGGGCTCATTGTACACAACTCTGACAGGAGGGTAAGAGGACCGCTGGGGTAATGCAAATAAAAGCATATTCTTACTTGACAAAATATATGAGCAGCACAGTTCCCAAAATTCCATAGAAAGGGCCAAAAGTGATGAAATGTCGAATGTAAAAGCTGCTGACGAACACAATGTCCTGCAAGAAAAAGTACTGGAAGGTTAGGTGCCCCCAACACTTTGTCTCCCCTTCACTGGATGTGGGTTCCTTCATGTGCTGTCTGAAATCGTACATCCTGCTACACCTGGAAGCTACGTCAGCTGAAGACCAAGCATTTTTCACCCCTCTTCCACCGAACTAGTTTCCACAGTGAATCAAGTACTCACCACCCAGAACTTGCGCAGGTACATCACTTGCATGGACTGCAGATTGAAATACCCAGGCATGAGGAAGGGGAGCCCCACTGCAAAACAATAACATAAAGAGAGCAGATCAATGAGCAGAGCATGATTCCAAGGCCAGCCTGCAGCTACTGATGTCTAACATGCCGCTCCTAGCTTGAGAAGAGAAGGGAGTGGATGGAGATCTTTGACAGCAGCCTGGACTCCACGGGGCTTCCCAAGTCCAGGAGACTGAACTAGGAATTTGGCCAGTAGCTTCAGCTTCAAGTTCTTTCAGAGCAGCTTGGGAAGCGCTGAAGATCTCTGACATGTTTGATGCCGTGAAGGTCTCCAAGAACTCAAGATCCTGAGGCTTTGGACAGAGACCATTTCTTTAACCCTGCTCTAGGTAGAGTCCTCCGAGGCCTCATCTTGTCTCACTTTCTACTGATGTTTCTTCTTCCTGTTGCAGACATCTCAACAGAATTTGTCTGTGTGTCTTCAGCAAATTTCTAGCTCTGTTTCTCTGGCACTTTTTAATTAAGCCTTCTTTGTACCCACAGTATTAAACTGGCATTTGCAGGGAAAGGACCAGAGACACAGCTCTTGGAGCAGTGGGTTGGTGGGGCGAGAATTCTGCAGGGACCAGACCCTCTGCTCATCTGTCTATGCACAGGGCAGAGTGAGTCACTATGGGGAGGGGAGACAAGGACACGCTTTCCACAAAAGTTCAGAAAAATAAACATTTTCTGGTGCAACTCTGTTTTCAGCTAGGGTGCAGTCAGCTTCTTCTCAAAATGACGCACCAGTGTCCCTGTTCCTCTGTTGAGTTTTGCAAGAGAAGGGTCTGAAGATGGGTTTAGGATGGTAAAACCCAATCCAGCCTTTGGTGGGGGTGGGGAGCAGCACTGATGGGTGGCACATTCCAAACCCTGCAGTGGCTGAGCTCCTCAGCGTGTCCCTGGGGGTCAACCTTGGCACATGTTCACATCATCTGCATGGTTCCCAGTCTCAGCTGTGCTGGGACTTGAGGTGAGATGGATCTTCCTTCTGGGCTGTGTAAAATGTCAGCAGCATCTCTGCATTCTTTCAAAGGCTGCTGGTACCACCCCCTTCGATGTGTCCCTAGAATTGTCACTGTCCCTTATGGGGAAAACTGCTCACAGTTGAGAGTCAGTGGTCTACAGACACTGTCTGCTTCTTCCCTAATTTTGGTGCAAGTATGCTAGAGATGAGCAGATTTATGAATCCCTTAATCATTTCTCTGGAGGTGTCATGAGTTTGGTTTTGGTTCAAGGCAGACTATTTGGCTATGATATTCTTCCACTGGTGTCAGAATTGCTCAGTGAAGCTTATCTGCTTTTCTTTCTGGCCAACATACATGTGTGCAGATACATATTTATGCATAAGTCTTATATATTCTAGATCTGTATGTAGGTCATGGGAACAGCAAGCTTCCTTCCACACAGAAGCTGGAAGGGTAACTTTCACTTTTGGCTTCTACTTTTTCTGGCAACACACTGTACATGTTTCAGTAGTTTTTCCCACCTCTTTTTCCTCCTACACAACACCAGTATTCTTTTCTCTTGATCGCATTTAGTCTTCCAAGGTGCAAGTCCCAGAGGCAGGTCCTCTTGATTGGCACTGTGCCTTCCAACCCTTGTGGTGTCTCCTTCTTTCTTTTCCCATCCAGAGCCTCTTGGGGGAGAAGATGCTTATTAAAACTGTCTACTTGCTTCTCCATTCTTCCTTTCAAGTTTTCACACAAGTGAGTCTGAAGGAAGACGAGCTGATTTTCTCAGTGGCAGTAAGACAGGCTGGTCCCTGCCGGGAGTTGAATCACGCCTCTTGGCTTGACAAGTGCATGCATTAGGGAAATATACTGATATGGAAAGTGGGTGTGGGAGACTCACCCATGTAGAAGTACAGGTGCTGCTTTTCATAGTTGATGTATTTGATTTTCTTCTTGCCATACTAAATGAGAAGAGAATAAAAATAAAATAAGACAGTACCTCTGGTCATAACTTGTGTGTATGTGTGAGTGTAAGTGTGTGAGTGCGTGTGTGTGAAATATCTTTCGACAGAGCCATCTGATTAATGTTCCTTGGCTGTCAGACCTGAGGTACTAGAAGAACCAGAACTGCAATGGGAGTAAATATTGTGGCATCTTTTTGCTTTAATTAAATGTAGGCAATTCTTGCACAGATGGATCATTCTATCTTACTACGAGGATTTTGATCTTTTTAAAAATTCTTATGGAAATTACTTTGAAATTTGTCCTCCGTATGTGCAGAGGAATGGAAACTGAACAGGGAAAATGAGGACGAGTTTTTCTTCTTTAGCTGTAGATCAGGGTTCTGCTTGAAGCCCAGGCTCATTTATTTCATCCTGTGGATGCTGCTCTGGTTTAGGTCTAAAATGTTCCCCAAAGTCTCATGTGTGTGTAGAGTGGGGCTAACGGTGGGGTGACCAGCTCAGGGGACGTGCTCCGCCTGAGTGGACTGACGCTGTCACGAGTGTGGGTGGACATGATGTCATGAAGGGGGTCTGGAGGGAGGCGGCCACCGCAGCGTGACCGGAAGGGGTATTTGCTAGTCCTTCCCTGCTGTTTCCTGGCTGCACTGAGTGGGCAGCTCTTCCTCTGTGCACTTCCTACCACCTCGTTTCAGCCTCAGAGCCCCCAACCATGAACTGAATCCACTCAAACTGTCAATGAAACAAACTCCTCTTCCTTCCAGTTGTGAGTGCTGGGTGTTTAGTTCTGGCTCCAGGGAAGTAATTACTTAAGAGGTGGTCATGTGAATCAGCTGCACACATGGCTTCCCCCTCTGTCCAGTTTTCCTCTTGTCTTTTCCTCACGGCTCTGACGTGGTGACTCACACACGGTGAGAGTCTCACTGAGTGCTTACGCAGGCTGCATATAACTTTTCCTTGGATGGCATGTGAGCAGTTGTGTGGTATAATCATAATCCCATTCTACCAAGGACTTTTCATTTCCTGGGATTTCACTTGTCTAAATGGCCAGTGTTCGGGGGGCATACAGAAGTAGATGCTTTGAGAGGAGGTGAAGGAATACCGGCTCTATCTGTCTCTAGAAGTCACGGTAAATGCTTTTAATGAAGAAATAAATGATCATTCACACCAGTCTGTATTTTTCTATATTTCCCTTGTTCCATACTACAGGGAAGGTTGAAGTCTTGTTTTTCCTGTTTGGAATCTTCCCTCCTGTGTCTAGATGGTTTTGCTTTATTTGGACAGTCTAGCTGGCCTTTCCTTTTCTTACTCTTGCACAAGTAAAAAGCTACATGGTAACAAAGTAATAATAATGATTTTCAGTTGTTCCTTAAACTCCAAGGGTGTAAGTAGGAAGAAACATAGAGAGTAGAAGAAGGGCAAAGTGGCTGGGAGTAAACAGAGCAGGTGAGATGCTGCATATTATCCTGAAGGAGGATTCTAAGTCTTGCCAGATATTAGCACAGAATAGAAAAGATTCAATCAATTATTACTGAGAAATTGATGTTTGAGGAAAAGGCTAGAAAGACTGTGAGGAGAGAAGGAAGAAAAAACAAGCTCAGCACTCATCAGAAATGTTTTTGAAGTGAACCACTGAATTCTGGAGTTTAAACAAGTTACATGGTCATTGACAGAGGGGCTTTGGGACGACCACGGAGGAGTCTCAGGTCTCAGAGCCATGTTCTGAGCGCATCTAGAGAAGGGGAGAGGCGGCTTCCCCCCTGTGTGAAGACACAGCAGGTGCACGAGGAACACTGTGTAGAAGGCACAGCGGGAGAGCGAGGCTCTTGACTTTAGGAGAACCAGGAGTGGCATGAGCATAGTACAACTCTGGGATGAACACAGAAAAGTCCACAGATGCCAGGAAAATCCAACAGGTTCATGGAACCCTTATCGGAAGCAATTGATTTGTGCTGAAAGCTAACAACTTTAAACAATCTTGAAAGAGGAAGACTGTTTTCTATTTCAAATGAGGCATAAGATGCATCTCCCAAAATTGGGAAAACTTATTTTCAAAAAGTCATGCAAATTTTGGTTGATGGACCAAATAGGTTCAGGCAGCAACTGATGAAACTAAAGTCCTATTTTTTGACAGTCAGGTTTTTCTAGAAGACATCATTGTCTTCTTAAGCACCTGGCTCTTGGGATCTGTCATTTTCCGTTGAGGAAAGACATTTGAGCTGTGTGACCTGTACACAAATGAATATAAACTAAAAATAACAGCATCATCTTTTCTAATGGGACCAGAATTAGTTGATCTAGTTAGATTTTTAGAGGTCTGTGGTCTAGTACTTATTGAATGCACTGATTTTTTTTGTCTTAGCTAGCCTCTTCCACATCCTTGCTGGGTTTGGGGAGTCACGCCATCCTTGGTCAACTGATTCCATCTTTGAACACTGGCTTGTGTTGCCTCAGGACTGGTGATAAGCACTGGGCAGGGATCCACCCCTCACCGGGATTGCTCAAGCAGAGTAGCACAGGTTATCGTGTTGCCCGCTCAATCAGGTTGGACTGGATGACCTTTACGGTCTTCAAGTCCTGATTCTACATCTATATCCTGTACCTAAAGGAAAAACAGGGCTCCCAGATTGTGTGTGAAGCCAGAACTCTCATCTTGATCTTTCCAGACAAGAAGGGACTGTGTTTTAAGCATCACTTCCAGCAACTCTCACTGAGTGTCTGAAAAATTGAACAGACCTTGACAGGTTGGTAATCTCCAAGCAGAAACAGTGGGCCCATGTCAATATCCGGGTCTTTGGGGTAGATGTTGGGCTTGACATGATGTTGGAAGTGTCTGTGATTCCACCAGTTTGCAGACAGGCCCTAAGGGGAAGACAGGGATGATTAGCTAAAATAATTCATTCCCCACATACCCATAACTGTCAGAGTTTTCTGCACGCCTCTTCAAAGGTCAAGATATTTGAGTTTCTTGACCTTGTCCTCCTACTGGCCCAGAGAGTGAGTCTTTGAACAAAATAGCTTATAAAGAAATAATCCTCGGATATAGGAATGGAACTTCAGGCTAAAACAACTCCCTATAATGGAAATATGAAAATTGGCTGGAACAAATTGTTTCTCCATTCTTCTCTTATTTGATCCTCATTTAAAAGAGTTTTGGTTGCATGAGGAGCACAAAGCATTATTTCTGTTTTACATATAAAGAAGCCTCAGCTCCAAGACTTTAATTAGTTCTGGGGAAAGTGGCCTCAAATTTCTTACTCTGATGAATATTGCAAAGGATGGTGAATCTGTAGTGTTCTCTGGGGGAAAGGGGAGTTTGGGGAAGATCATGGCAAACCTCAGCTTCAAAGTTATCATAGAAATAAATGAGAATAAAATATTTTAATCAGTGCTAAGCTTGATAAGCTGATAATAAATTAACCTCTGCTTAGTTTGTGATTTTTCTCTCTCACTGCAAGTCTGAAGGTTTTACTAGAGAAAGTGGTTCATGGCCTGTCTTTCTGCCTTCATGGGCTGGGTACACAAATGCTGCGAGGTGGTTTACATCACCCCCTCGGAGCTCAGCTCCATCTCCAGGAAATGCGTGGCAATGCCACTGAGCTCAAGGAGGCTGTGACGTGCTGTTTGTAAAAGGGTGCTTTATCCTCATGTATGCTAATCATTTGCCAAGAACTAAGCAGAAACAGTAGTTTATTGCCTACTCATCACACTTCAGTAACTAGTCTGTGCACTCCCTGGACCTGAGGTGGCCAATGTAGCTGCCACCTTCATGGGACTAGTTCAATAGGCTGTGAGTGTGAACTGCACACTAATTTTGAAAATTCAGCATGAGAAAGGAGATAAAAACACACCCTTAAGAATCTGTACACTGATCACATCTGGAAACAATAATATTTGGAATGTACAGAGGATAATACTAATAATGGTACTTTTTAAGTAGGACTGTTAGGAAACTTAAAATGATGCATTATATTAATGTGGCCAGTATATTTCTGCTGAAGAAGGCAGCTGCAGACACCACGTATCCCTGGCGGAAGGGAGCAAGTATGTTTGAAAGGTGCATGCAGTTGTACGGCGGCCTTCTCCTAGTCATAGCGCAAGCACTGCCCGCGCGTCCCCGATCCCCCGAGTGGAACTCCCTTTCACCTCTACCACCACCCGCAGCTCTCCTCTCTCTTCTGATCCCACATGTGAACGGAGCGCTTTCCAAATGTTTCCTTTTGGATGCTTCACGATATCTCAAACTCAGATTGGGCTCAGGAACATCCAGCCCTGTCAGGGCCTCTCGACCCCTGTGCTTCTCCTATCAAGTGCATCTGACTCATCACCCTTAGCACAGAAGATGCTCTTACTATCTACTCCTTCATTATTTTGAAGTATGGCCCTCATGTCGGATACCAAGCTAAACAATTGTGATGTCAAGATAGACAGGATAAAATGGGATTCCCACACTCGGGAATGTATGATCTAATGGGAATAGTACAGCATTAGACAAAAACATGTGATAATTGATTTTCCTTTTAAATTAAGTACTCTGAAAACTGAGGCTTTGAACTCTTCTACCATCTGACTGTACTTTTAGCAAATATGTATCTCTGGTGATCGGTGATGCAAGCTTTGATTCTCAGTACTTCAGGGGGTCGATCTTACTGGGACAAGGACTTAGAACAATGGCCACGTAAGGACAGGTGTGATCTAAGCTCCAGCTGACCCCTCTGCCCAGGAGACTCTTCTCTGAGGCCAGGAACAGGGTACCTCGTGGCCACGTGCTAGATGCTGGTACGTATTCTGTGCAGAGATGACCCTTAGTCATCCCTCAGGTCAAAGTTGGCTCCCTTATGGTACAGACAAAAGGATATGGCTTCAGACCAAATTCAACCTGAGCTTACATCCCCGTGAGCTATGTACTAGGATTGAGATTTGGGCAGTTTCCTCACAGGTGAGTTTCCCGGACGATCATAGGAAGCTTCGTGCTTTACTCCATCTTCCCTTGTCACCTGATGTTTTAGGGAGGTCTAAGTTTCTAATCCTTTGTCCCATCATCCCCAAAGTACCACTTACTACATATTATTTTCAAAATTTGTCTGTTGGAGGATGGTGAGGATGGGAGTCGAAAACTACATTACAGGGAATTAATTTTGAGCTTAGAAGAGTCCAAGTTTTTCAGAAGCTTGGAACTAAAAGTTTTGAATTTCAAATATTTTTGGATTTTGAAATATTTGCATAACAAAATCAGATATCGTGGAGATGAACCTTGAGTCTAAATATGGAATTTATTTATGTGTCATATGAACCCTATCCAGGTAGGGGAAGTTAGTTTTACATATTTTAAATAATTATTTTGCATGAAACAAAGTCGCATGATGTGGAATTTTCCACTTGTGGTTTTGTGTTGATTTTCAAAAAATTTAAAGATTCTGGAGCAAATTAAGAATGTTCCAAAAGTTGAAGACATTTTGTTTTACCTGTGCTTCTTAAATATTACCTACACTGCAAAGATCAAAACTTACATATCTTTTTATAGTTAGTGAATGAAAATCCCAGAGATTTTCACTAGCACCCCTGGCTTCCCTGGGGTGAAGGAAAGGATTGATACTAAGTTCTGAAGTTTAAATTGTGATGCATGCTGCTGCTTCCCATTTCCTTGGTCAGCTCCTTCCTGCCCAGCTGTCCTCACCACAGGTAGTTTTCTCCGCACATAGCTGAGGCCTCCGCTCACTTTGTGAAGCCCTGGCTATGGTAGCAAGTGTCAGAGGACCTGGCTTTGCTCTAAGAGCCATCTACCATGTTCTCACGTTGTTCAGAGGTCATTGAGGTCATTTGGACTCATTTCAGCTAGGACACAATGGCATCTAGGGACTCTGTAGAGAAAGAACAGTTATTCCAATTTAAGCTCATGGGAAAGCACTGATTTTCCTAAGTGCCAGCAAGGGTGGGGCTGGTTGGAAACATTCTCCACACTGGCACCAGCTCAGCTGCCAACTATGTGTAGGGCGGGTGAGTCTTCCTCTCCAGCTCCTCCGCGTGGGAACCAGCTTGGCTTTCACCCTGTGGGAAGCACTTTCAAGGCCAGGACCATCTCTCTGTTTAGCAGCGGTGGAAGGGGGCAGACTAGTGTCTCTGCAGGGACAGCCCGATTAAAGCAAACTGTCACCTGTTTATTATTCATTCCAGCCATTTGCAAGGACAGGGACAGCTTTAATCAGAGTCCCAGATCCAGTGCTGTGCTGCTTTGTCTACTTTCGACTTATCTGCTCTGAGAAAGGCAGAGGTGAGAGCCAGTGGTTAAGCCTGGCGCCAGGCATGGGTGCAGCGATTCACAGTCTAGTTTCCTATCTCCCTAACAACGCTAGCGTGGTTCTTTGATCCAGGAAAAGGTTGTGCATCAAATTCCCAATGGCTGGCTTTGCTGTGCTTGTGCAAGCTGTGCTACATGGGATGTGTGAGATTGCACAGACGCGGTCCTAACATCGACCCTGTGGGGAGAGGCCGCGTGCGTCACCACCCCTCAATCAACAGCCGAAGAAACCAGAGCCCAGACAGGTCCAGGAGCTGGTTCAAAGCCACCCAGCTCACGAGTGGCTGAATTCCCACGGGAGGTAGCTGTGTGCTTGGAGTGCTGCTTGGCCCTGGCTGCAATTAGCATCCCTGACGCCCAGATCCCATCAGAGATGGATTTAATCAGGATGTCGGTGATGGAGGCGGGACCGGTGTCTGTTTAAACCTCTCAGGTGGCTCCAGATGAGAGCTAGAACGGAGCCTGTGCTGTGGAACACTGTGCTGTGAGCTCTCCGCCCCGTCTGCAGACCCGGCTCCAAGAGTGAAGCCCGGGAAGATGAGTGTCCACTAGAATCAGGGATGCGGCCACTCCCTCCCCGTGAAAGTCACATGAGCCTGCAGGGTTGGCTCTGAGCTCGGCGCTGGGCAGGCCCCTGGTTGGTGGGAGTCCCCATATCACCCCCTCTTTTGCTGTCTGGGCGTTCTCTCCCTCTCTTAGAGTCAGCCACTTCCAAGCTGCTGTGGGCTGCTGAACCAAATAACTGGCTTTTCCTTGTGTTTCTTTTATTTTGTAAACAACAGACAAGCCCTTCATGTTAAGGAAGAACAAAGGAGCGCTGAGACAGTGCCGTGAACTTTTCCTGAACGTAAGGATTTGTTCTAATGGACGGCTCCGCAGCCTGGCTGGGGTCATGCACCCTTCAAAGTCAAGGGGGAGCAGATGTTTCACTGAGCTCTCAGTTGTGAAGCTGGGAACACTGAAAGCCAGAGGTGAAGCAGAGATAAAGGCCACGTCTCCAGGGGAGTCAGAGCCAGCCCTAAAAGCTGCTCCTGGCATCCCGGATCCTGCCCAGGCCCATTCACTCATCATACGCTTGCCTTTGCCTTCGAGTGCTTGCCGGGCCCTCCCGGGAGCCGCGCGGACAGCGGGCCTGCCCCTCGGAGGCCGCGCTGAGCGCTCAGACCAGCTGCCACTCTCACGGCTGGAAGTCTGGGGCTCGCAGTCCGCTCCTCCTGGGAGATGTCTGCCCACCCTGGCTGCTGCTTCTCCTTATTTTATCTGTTTTCTTGCAACTGATTCTTTATTTCTGCATTTTCACTCTTCCAAACCTAATCTTGCCTTCTGGACTTCCCAGTAAGAAGGCATATGCCGTCTAAGATATCATCTTAGTGATTTCACAATGGGCTTCTTCATGTTTAAAGTAAGTCGCAAGAAGTGAAATAAACAAACAGGATACATCTGTGTAAATACTGAGTTGTTTGTCTGGTGTGAGAAACTGAAGATATGAGAACCAAATGTACAGTAGATATTGTAAAATAGGAGGAAAAAGTTCAAAGGGGAGGGTGAGTCAGGCAGGAGGGACAGGGGGAGGGAAGGAAAATTCGGAGGTATGAAGGGAAAAGGGGAAGTAAAACTAATGTACAGGGGTAGCAGGGCTGAAGGGAGGGCAGAGGAATGGGAAAAAGTAGGAATCTAGACACATGATGTACAGGAACAAACTCTCAATGACGAATGTGATCATAGATTGTACCTAGAAATGTATCAATAAATTCATTTTCAAAAAAGGAGGAAAAACGTGGAATAAGGAACACACTCCTGTCTGTGAGATAGCTCCTCAGAGCTTTGGGCATGCCAGAAATTGCACCAAATAGCTAGTCGGATGAATGAGAAATGGAAGGGCTTTTAAATTAGAATAAACATTTCCTCATTAAGATTTAAAAATTTTGATTCCGCAGTTTGTGACGTCATCTGCCACATTAGTATATATAATCCCCATTGTTACAACCTTTACATTTACTTGTGTTATTGCTGATTGGTGCATGGAGATGAAGATGCCTCATCTCAGGAAGCGACGCATGGCTTGTTCCCCCCACTTGTACCTTGAGGTGGCACATGACGAATTTATGTATCAGATGGTTCCACTTGGACTTCTTAAACATGGAAAGGTGTCCTATGTCATGCTGCAAAAATGAGCTCTGAGCCTGCAGGAGACAAAGTCGGTAAGCAATGAGAAGTCAAGGAGAAATGGACGAGCCGAGTCTGCTGGAGAAGAGCACACGGCCTCCTCTAACCTCCACCCACGCTTAGCTGCGCACACACGTGTCCTTCCCTCGGTTCTCCTGCCCTGACTGTCCTCCTCGTCTATGCCCAGGGTGGACGGCAAAACCCAGACTTGGGAGGCAGCCAGATCTAGGGTCTCTGGTGAGCTACTCCATGCCTATAGCCTCAGTCAGACAATCTGTGCTGGGAATAATCACACTGCCTACTGGACCTCGTGCACAGCTTACCTGGGGGTAAGGCGCACGCCTCATGCTAAGCAATAAACAGATGTTTTTTCAGTTTCCAAAGAATAAAGCAAGTTGATTTTTCAAGAAAAAAATGACAAAAATTCTGGAACGTAGAGACACATTGATGCTCATTATCTGCAAAGCTTTCCTGCGTTGTTCCAGTGGGAGTTAGATGCCCTTCTGCCCCCAGTGTGCTCAGCTGAGGGGCTGTCTCTTCCCCGTGACCCTTTGCTTACACACAGGGCACGTGATGCCCCCTTGGACCTGCAGCCCAGCCTTCTGCTCACAGAAGCCACACCTGAGTCCACCTCATTCAACGAGGACTTAGCAAGAGCCCTGCTAAGCGGCAGTCACTACTTGACTCTTGCAAAGAGCTCACACGCTTCTACCCTCAGCTACTGAGATATAGCCCCTGCCCTTGGGGAACTCACAGTCCACTCCCTGGTCAACGTTGGGGGATTAATAAAATATTGATAAAGATGGACAGAATATAACCTGAGACAGAACTTCAGTCCTGATATTGAAGGAATGAGGCAGAGTAAACAGTAGCTGAAACTATGTCAGGACTGTGCTCGGTGTGTTTGGTATGTGTAGTCTTCTTCACAATAATTCCACAGTCCTTAGTACCTGCATTTTAGACGTGAGAGACTCACGCCCAGGTAAGTTTAGCAACCTGCTTACGGCTTTGCAGCCCGGCCTGTTAGCGAGCGTCACGTAGCAGCTGACGCCGATCTGCAGAGAGAAGCAGCCCAGTACCGAGCTTTCCTGGGACCACAGCCTGGCTCGGGGCAGCTGTTTACCTGCGAGACAGTGAGGAGCAAGGAAATGAAGATGGTAGCAATCCAGCCATTGCCATAGTGACGCAGGACGAGCCAGGCCAGGAGTTCCAGAACCAAGATCTGGGCAAGGTGGAGGCAGAAGAAGCCCAGGTTGGGGTCAAACATGTTCATAGCCTCCACCGTCCTGCGCAGCTCCCGAAAATCTTCCACCAGCTGGGGCTGTGGGGGGAATGTTCAGGGCCCGTTAGTTCCTTCAGGGGAAGAGAATACAGCGAGCCCAAGGAGTAATTTATTCTATTAACTTAGTAATAAAATTTAACTAGTGTAATTTCATGAATAGGAACAGACTTAACTATGCAGAATTTATTTTTCATAAATTTTCATTCTATTTTATTCCATTCTCCCTTGAAGCCCCTCTTTTCTCTATGTACAAAAGTTTTGTGTCTGTTTTATCCCTCAATTTTCACTTTTCTTCTTTCCAACTGTCTAGGATGTAGAACAAAAACCAGTGAAGAAATAGATGAAATGTTTGGAAAAACAGTGATAGTCTTTTTGCTTCATTTTGAGAAAGGTGAGTAGGGAGTTGTGAGCTCTTTTCTGACTGTTAGGAAGCCCAGGGAAGAGTAGGGGTCTTGTGGGGAGAAGGGCCAGTCACCTTCAAGCCATCAGTACTACCTGGGACTGGCTGAGCTCTGGTTATGTCTTGGGGAGTCTGTGGGCTACATGGGTTGGTGTCATCGGAGGTGCTGGGCCACCTGGCGCGGTCCTTTGCTAGGGCTCAGCTGTTGAGCATGGCTGGAGGACTCTTTGCTAGGGAATGGTGAGCACAGAACGGCACAGTCCACTTAGACCGTGCCAATGATAAGTGCCTTGAGAGCTTCTCTGTGGATTCCAGGGACAGGGACACCACTGGCATGAGTGTGTATTGGCTGCTCAGAGTTGCAAAGTGGGCTGTGTAGATGGCAGCACTAGCTCTGGTTTGCGAGTGTAGCACATGTGTGCAAGGGCCGACAGAAGTGTCTCCTGCTGCAATAACTGTAATGGCTTTGAAATCAAGACAGCTCAGAAAATGATCAGGCTGTGAGAAAAACTTAACAGGGTTCTACAGTCATATGATAAGAGAAAAACTGGGAATCAGAAAGGGTTATGAAAGCCACCCTGGGAGGCAAATTCTCATTTAAGGTTCTGCTGATATAACTTTGAAAGGACCTCCTGCCCCCAAGAGTCTGGGGTGGCGTTTCTCTCAAGTCCTGCTTGACCTTGAAGTCTGGCACTGATTTTAGGCACTGTGTGAAGAATCACTTATCTCTGGGTTTGCTCCAGCCTGGCCATCTTTTCTCATGATTGTACTGGAGTAAAGGTCACTCTTCAACATGGGAAGGTGTCTGGCTTTGACCATCAGCAAGGCAGTGACCGATGCTGGACTCAGCCTGCTCCTCTTGATCCCCAGTTTCACACCCACCCCCACATTGTCCCTAGATGGCAACCTGAGTGCATAAATGTATGGAAGAAATTTATGGTAGGTGTTTATCCACAGCAACCAATGATTATTTCACTGCTCTCCACCACTAGTAGGATTTTATTTTCCTTTTCGGCCATTTGTAGGCCTCTGGATTGAGCTGGGCATCACTTTTCATTTTTAGCCCAAGACTAACTTCCCCAAATGATAGGGACACAGCTGGAGGATTGCAAGTTACTAGAACTACCCTGAATTTATGGTACTGAGCATGTATAAAATGTATTGAACACTTACTACATTCTAAGTACTTCAAATTATTTTATTTCTTACTCCTTTCTTATAACCCTCATTGTTTTCTCCAGGGCACAGGGGAGCAGGAGAGACTCGTCGGCTTTAGGGAGCAGGGAACACAGGCACAGACGTCAGACACGTACTGCCGGGGACCACTGAGAAAGTGACATGTATGCTGTCTGGCTGGAAGTAGGTGTTCACAGATGTAGAATTCCCCCAGAACACAGGGCGAGAAATTCTCCTCCTTTGTTTCACAGAGGTTTGAGGCTCTAGAGCATCTAAGTATGGCATTGCTTGGAAAGGCACAGAATCTACTCATTTATTACACTAGTCTCTGGCCTCATGCTTTCGTTCACTAACTCTGGCTCAATTGTGATCCAAAAATATTAAATAAAAAATTCTCAGAGAGATGGAGCTGGTCAGCCTTGAATTGGGCACTGTCTGGCTTAGGATAAAAGTCTCCTCCACCATCTTGCTATGTCCTGCCCAGGGAAAAGACCACTCCTTTGTGCACCATGCTGTGTACATCACCCTACTGTTATTCCAAAACTGAAACCATGGAAACAAAACCACGGATAAAGGAGAAATGCCATAAATGAGTGGATTCTGCAGGAAGAGGGATTTTATACTCTATTGTGAGGCCAGCCAGGCATGGCGGCTCTATATACCTTGTCTCCAGGCTTCCACAGACTTGGATTCCAGGGTCTCACTTACATTTTTGTTTCTCTCCTGGCTGGGCTCTCCTGGGGCGAGCTCTCCAATGAGCAGCTGTTTAAGGTAGAGCTTCACAAAGTCCAGATCCAGGTGCATGGCCCTGAAGACGTCCTGTAGACCAGAGAGCTTTGTTAGAAGTTCAGGGGAGACAGATTATTGACAGACGCACTTTCATACCTCTTCTCGTGTTCCACCTGGGAGCCAGCACAGGCTCTGCTGTGGAAGATTTGCTTCCGAGTCCAGGTTGAGGCACCAACCAGTGGGTCAGAGTTACCTTTGGGATGCTTCTATGAAGGTGTGATGCTGCAGAGCCTAGTCCTGCACATTCTCTCTCTCTAGACCTGACCAAATATAGCCAGGCACTCCTGGACCATTGATTCACTGTTTATCTTACTGGGATCAGAAGCAGTAGTTGCTTTGGCCATGAAGAATCTTTAAAGGCCAGCACAGGTTTTGTTTGGGAGTAACTTACACTCCGGAAGGTATGCAGCCACCAAGACAGGCTACTTCTTCCATGGAGAGCTTCCTCTGGGTTCTTGCCCAAAGCCTAAAAGAACTAGGCTCCATGAGTTAGTTATTCCCAGAGAAGGATGATAACTTTTGTGACACTGGCTTAAGACAAAGACATGAGGGGTCTTGGGAATACAGTATTAAAGGCCTGGGTTGTGAAAGGTAGTACACTCACGGCTGAGTTTGTCCCTGAAATGGTCTCATCATCCCATAAGAATGTTGTTAAGTAGCTGTTTCCTATGGCTATGAGAAACAGTGGGGTCCTCTTTCCTCTTAGGGTTAGAAGTAAGAGAGTGTTTGTACAGGCTTTGGGAAGAAGGGGTATTCTGGACTCCTGTGATTATCACCTTAGGGTGGAGTGACTGCAATGAAATGCGGTCGTAACTTGAGCGCACGGAAGTGCACTGGAGTAGTGTCACCGCACAGCGGAAAGCAGGTCTTGAGGCCAGCCTTCCTACACCTGAGCTCTAGCTTTTCCGTTTCGACTGTGTCCTGGGATCTCTTCCAGGGGTTAACGGGGTTAATAGGGTTAACGATCACTCCTCAGCTATAAAACTATTCTGAGGATAAAATGAATTAATTACTGTGATGATTGATCTATACAAAATTTACAACACTTTGTCTTTCCAAATGCATATCTCTAATGATGAAGACTTCCTATCTATATTCTCTTTAATACAGCAATTCAGAGCTCTTCTCCCTACAGTCTAATGTCTGAGGAAGAGCGACCTGTGTAAGGAATAGAGAGAACCCTACCTTTTCAAATCTAGAAGCAACTTTGGATATATCCAACTATGGCTATATGCGAGTCTACTTGAAGAAGGTGCTTATAAAATAAATAAGGGAACCAGTAGGGCTTAATCTCAGCTCTAGACTCATGCCACCTGAGGGTCTGTGGCTGAAATAACATAAAAGGAGCTTTAATCTGCTCAAAGCTCTCTGGCTTTCCAGAGCATCCTGTTTCTGCACACTTCTTCCCACACTCTTGGGAAGTTACAAGGCGCAGAAATTCCAAAGATGGTTTGAAACATATAATCCTAAAGCTGTGTTTCCCTAAACAGGAAAAGAACGAGTTAGTGAATAAGAGAGCGATCAATGAGTCTCCTTCTAAAAGTGTCAAGCTGTGTTCGCTGTTTCTGAGCAGTTTAGTGTAGAAAACAACCCAGTGAGTCCAGGTCAAGGTACAGAGCGATGCCATCTAGAGCCGCCTCCCGTTCCAGTGTGCTGGAATGCACCCTCTGAGATCAGTGCTTTCTTTCTCTCTCCGGGAAGGTTCACAGGGCAACACTGAGACGGTGGATGTGGGCCAGCTCCAGAGCCCTCCAGAACAGGGGCCTTGACTCTCCGGGTCACAACTTGTCATGGCACTAGCAGGACGTAACGATACGGGAGCTGAGCTGGTCTCATGTATTCAGGATTTTCTGGTAGAATCCACAAAGTGAGTTGTGAAATCCCTTGTTGAGAGTCCACAAAACAGGTTCTGTTACCAGCATTCTTGGGCAAGTAGGTTCCTGCTGGAGAAGGACGGGGAATAAAAATGAAGACGCGGGGTAGAGCCTGTGCGCGCAGACTAGATCCTGGCTGTCTGTGGCCAGCTCCTGGTGGAGCTTCCAATGCTCTCACTGGATATCAAGTTTCAGGGTGGGGACATTTTGCTTGAAAATGCCACGGCAGGTAGTGGAGCTGAGAGTTGAACTCTGGGCAGTGTGGCTTTACAGCAATGAAGCCATGAGTCCACTGTAGCTTTGACATGTATTTCTTTTTCTGAAAGTCCTAATGGTGGATGGTTTTAGATGATGCTACCGTCAGTCTCTCCTGGGCAGATGGTGTCTCCTACCTCCGACTTGCATCGCACCAAACACTTCCTTGCAGGACAGATCTCACCCTGTCTTTCACACACCACTTTCTCCTCTCCTCATCCAATAAGCATTCTGTGGATCTGGGGCTTTGCATGTGCAGCAGCCTTTGCCTTGATTCCTTCTTCCGCTTTCCGCACACCAAAGTCCCTCCTCTTCCTGAAGACCACACGGAGTACAGCCCCTTCTAACTCATTCGGGGAGTTGCTTGTGATCACTACCCACCACCAGAATGCTTCATTCCCAGAACTATAGAAATTCTGTTGTAATGGACGTGTCTCTTTAGGGAGCTGAGACCCTGCCGAAGGCTGGAACTGGGCGCTGTTGTGAAGCAGTGTCTGCCCGTGTCTAGCACAGTGCTGGGCTGGGTACATAATGAACGCAGGCCTAATAAGTGAGGGAGAGTGGTGAAGACCAGGCATGGCCGGGAAGCCGGGACGAGACTTGATGATCAGAATACCGTCCGGAGAGGACACAGGCGGGGGGGGGGGGCGATTGTGTTCCCACACTGGCTTCTCTGCTCTCTAATGTCCGGCCATGTCTGCAGTGCCCACTTTCCTCTGCTGGCCTTTAACTCCCTTCTAAGTCAGCCTGTCTATTCCTCTGCTTGTTCTGAATTGGATGTTAGAGTTCTTCTAGAAGCTGTTTTTTTTTCTTTTCCCAAAATAATAGCAACACAGGAAAGATGTGACAATTACCTCAATTTCACCAATGCCTTCGAATGCTGCTATTTTTACTGTTATTTAGCAGGAGATAGAGGAATGGACTTTCCTGTCTGGCAGCCTAATAGCAGGGAGAGAAGTCAGGAGCCTGGAATGAGGGTCTGGGCTGTGACCTAAATGCGGTATGAAGGTTGGCCCTGCACAGACTCAAGAGGGCACATACGGCCGAGTCCCTCAGACGTTCCACTTGCCATACCCTGTTGCTGAGAGGCTGTAGCTTCGCCCGCAGGGGTCTCTTCAAATGCATAACAAGGCATGGTGGGGGCAGCAGAAGAGAAGCTGACTTCATACTGGGCAAATCATTTAATTTCTCTAGGTCCATCTTTCTTCTAAATGTAGGTGATGCCACCTAGTCTTCCTGGTGGACTCATCAATTCCTTTATTTATTCAGTCACTCTGACACTATCCAGACCCTTGTGTGATCACTCAGGGCTCTGCTTTGGAATTAGAAACCAACAGGTTTCACTGACAGGGGTTGAAATTTCCCAAAGAAGAAGACTAAGCCCAAAGAAAGTTCAGTGACACTCCGATGGAGAATGTATATCGCCAAAAGAGACAAGCAGAATGTAGCTTTTGATTTGCTTCTTTCTAAAAAAAACCTCAGGAATATTTTGTACCCAATCACAAAGAAAACTTTACCCTCTCCTTCAGGCCCATCTTACTGGTTGCCTCTAGGGTCTCCTGGGCTCTAAGACGCCTTGGTTTCCGGTGGAGGGAGAGGTGGGTGGGCTGGCCTGTGAGGAGACCCACGTCTGCCCTTGTCCTAGGAACTTCAGCTTGGGCAGAGGGCGCTCCTGAAAGATAGTAGACTCCCTTTCTCCCACAGGATGAAGCACACGCTTGCTTCACACCGCCCTTCATCCCACTGAGCTCTTTCCTTACTTCAGAGTTTCCCTTATACGGAAGTATTGCGACCTGTTGACGGAGCCCCAGGCTTGTCACCCCTGCTTCTGCCCTTGCTCCCTTCCAGACCTATCCCACCCCCTTGCTGCTCTTCTCAACCTACAGGGGATTCTGCCACCTAGTTGTCCAAGGCAGATAAGTGAATGTAGACTCACTCCTCTTTCTTTCGTACTAGGAAGTGAGCCTGGTAGCCCTAACACTGAGCTGCATCCCAGTCCCTTTTTGTTTTGAGACAGGAACTTGTGCTTCACCTACGCAGCAACTCATCGACTACACATTGTCTTCTCAATTTCCTTCGCACCTCTGCTGTCCCCGTGCCACTGTAGCCTTCAGTGTGTTCCCTGGACTCTGTCCAGTCTTCCTTCACTGTGACCAGCTCTTCCTGATTTCACACTTCTCCGAGTTGCCAACGAAAGCAACAGAGGAACAGTCCCTGCTCGAGATCCACTGTGGTCTGTCAGAACTTGAAATTCCTCTCTCTTTTCTCCTCCGTTGGGAAGGGAGGGGTGCCGTGGATGAAGGGTAAAATGCCAGCTCCTCAGCTCAGCACTCCAGCTCTTTTCTCCTCTTCCTAGCTTTTTCTTCCCCCGGCTACCCTCTCCCTTTGTCTTCTGTCTGCCTTCTCACACCGTCATGGCTCTCTGATGGCCCCTGACATAATTGAGTGTGGGCTTTGAGCAGCACTGTGCCAACCCTAGAAAGTGACCAGTACTCCTCCAAGGCTTGCTGATGACCTGAGTCTCACCTGTCCCGGCTCTGGCCTCACTGACACCTGCTGCCTCAGTCTTACCTCTGTTTCCCTGGCTTGTCCCACACCACGTGCAAGTCTCTCTTCTGCGCATGCACACAGCTCTGTCTCTGTCTACACAGATTTCTCCAGATATTTCTTCTAAGCTTTTGTCACCTGCTCTTTCTCAGGTCCACCCTGGACTCATGAGGAAGCGCATGCACTTCTTGGTGTCCCTTCCGGAGTGGAATACACAGGTGAAGAGTGACCAACAGGCTCACAGGCCAGTGAACCGACTTGCTTCCCACTGGGCGCCGTGTGTCTGTGTCTGCATACAACTGCATTCCCACTTCTCATGATTCTTGTTGTAGAAGACTGCGGCGACCTTTGTAGGTACATCATATCTAAAATGCTGTGTGATCTTTATTTTAATGATTGCAAAATATCTTATCATGTTGTAATTATATTGTAATCTTTGTAATCGATTCTTCTTGTTGGACATGCAGGCTTTCTGGCTTTTCATGAGCAAGTTCATGCAAGTGAAGATGCCGTGGGCCAAACCCTGGTTATCAGCACCATGGCTGAGCTGGAAATTATACAGGTTTAGAAGGCCAGAAAATTTATATGTACAACAACAAACAAAAACATGAATTGTGTGTGCTGATTTTGTTTTATGGGTCTGTCCTTCCTTCCTTGAATTAAGCTGAGGGTCTTTGCACTGAACTACACGCTCAGCTCTTCTAATTTTATTTTTTTAAATTCATATCTTTATTGGTACATTATGAATACACATCATCATCATATTCACCATTGAGAGTTTGTACCAGAATATGACATGACTTGATTCTCATTTTTTCCCCTTCCCCCACCTGCCCTGAAATCTCTCAACCCCTATATACATAAGATTTATTTTCTTTTTTAAAAATTACTATCACATTCTTTTTCCCCTTGTTATTTACTATTTACCCCTACACCCTCTTTCCTTTTAAATATTTTCTATTGCACAATATCAACTATACATACTAGAACTCATTTACATCTTCATTTTCTCATACCAGAGAAAAGATACAATATTTACGCATCTGTGACCTATTTTTTTCACTTATGAGGATGTCCTCAAGGTACACTCATTTGAGAATGATTCAGTATTATCATTTTTAATGGCAGAATAACACTCCATTCTATAAAAGAACCACATCTTCTTTATCCAGTCTCCAGTTGATGAACATTTTGGTTGTTTCCAAGATTTAGCAATCACAAACTAAGCTGCTATAAACATGGGTGCACATATGTTTCTGTGATATGAATCTTTAATTCTTTTGTGTATATACCTAGCAGAGCAATGGCTGGGTCAAGTGGGATCTCCAATCCTAGCTTTTTGAAATCTCCGTGCTGATTTCCACAGAGGTTGTATGAGTCTACATTCCCACCAACAGTGGAGAAGGATTTCTTTTTCTCTGCAGTCTCACCAGTGTTTGTTGCTGGCTAATTCTGAAATAGCAACAAATTCTTTGTGGAGTGAGATGAAATCTTAGTGTTGTTTTCATCTGCATCTCTGGAATGACCAGTGATGTTGAGCATTTCTTCATGTATTTCTTAGCTGCTCTTACTTCTTCCTCTGGAAAGTATCTGTTGATTTCAGATACCTGTTTTTGAATTGGGTCTTTAAATTTGGGTGGGCTGATGTTTTTAAGCTCTTTATATATTCTAGATAGTAGCCCTTTGTCTGAGGAACAGTTGGTAAAGATACTTTCTCATATTATTGGTTGCCTTTTTCACACTGTTGATGGTTTTCTTTACTCTGCAGAAGCTTTTTAATAGAATGAGATCCCATTTGTTGATTTCTTCTGCCAATGTTCATGCTATAGAGGTTTTGCTCAGGAAGTCTTTCCCTAAGCCAGTGTCTTCAAGAGTTTTACCTAACCTGTTTTGCAGCAGGTTTAGAGTGTCTGTTTTAATATTTAGGTCTCTTATCCACTTTGATTTTAGCTTGGTACATGGTGAAAGAGATAGATTTAATAATTTTATTTATTTTTAGTTAATTAAGTTTATTGGTGCATTTGATAGACACACAGTTCACCTGTTCTTTTTCCCATTCCTCCCCTCTTCCCTTCACCCTGTCTTCCCCTCCGCACTTACAAAAGTTGTTCCCATTTTCCCCTTTTCTCATTTTTTCATTTCCTTTCTTTCCTTCCCTCCTTTCCAATCCTTCGTTCCCTTCCCCCTTTGAACATTTTCTTCCTATTTCAAAATATCTATTATACATTATACATTATTTACACTTTCAGTTTCTCATGCCAGACAAACGATGCCATTTTTACATGTCTCCGGTTTAGTTCACCTAATAAATACCTACTTTGAGAAACTATACTCAAATAAAATAGGAAACACAGAAGAAATGAATAGATTCCATATGAATTACCAAAGCTCAACCAGGAAGATATAAAAATTCTAAGTAAATATCATTCAATTGAAGATATAACTAGAAATCTATCAACACAGAGGAGTTTAAGTCTAGATGGATTCACTGTTGAATTCTACAAGAAATTTAGAGGAAATCTAGTGCTGCTACTTCTCAAGCCCTTTAATGAAATTGAAAGAGAAGCAAGGCTCCCAAACTCATTCCTGGAAGCATAGCTTACTCTGGTACCAAAAACCAGAGAAGGAGCCAACAAAAAAGACCAATCTCTTTAATGAATATCTAAGCAAAAATCTTCAGTAAGATTCTGGCAAACAGAAAGTAACAAATCATCAAGAACATTACACACACTGACCAAATAAGATTGATCCCAGGAATGGTTCATCATATGCAAATCAATACATGTAATACACCACGTTAACAGAGCCAAGAATAAAAATCATACATAATAGTTTTGAACTTAGGAGCTCCCCACTGAACTACATTCTCAACCCTTTCTCTTTTGTAATTTTTATTTTTGAAATGAGGTTTTACCAAGTCATTAAATTTCTCATGCTGAGCGTGAACTTGTACCCACCTAATTCAGTCACCGGAGCGCTGGGATTCCAAGCATGCACCACCATGCACAGCTTGGATTTGTTTTTATTAGTAAAGCTCTCCGAAGAACATTTAATTCTATCTCAGAAAAATGAAATAATAAACACAAGACCTACCACTTCCTGGATATTTAATCAATGCCAGCCACTGTAAGGAGTACTTTATTCCCACCAACTTGGAGAACAAAACCAAGATGAGGATATCTCCACTCATGTTTTCTAGATTAAAACTCCCTGATACTCCAAGAGGAAGATTCCACAGGACTGTCCTCCGTGCAGCTGTTTTTGTCTAATACCTGTACTTCTAACACTAGGTTGGAACCCTCCCTAACAGGTGCTTTCGAAGAACTGACTGCACAGTGGATGGATTAAGGGCCCATGGGAAAACCCTTTAGTTATCCACCTCGGGTGAGGTCCAGGAAAGAGGCCCTGTGTAAATAAGAGGAAGGCACCCCGTCTGGGCAGCAGCAGCTGGGGCCAGGGCTGATGCTGAGACTGTTCCTGGGTCTCCACCTTCTAGTTAGTCACAACCTGAACACATCTCTGAAGGTCAAGAGTGAGCGCTTGGCCTCAGGTCCTTGAGTTGATATGCTGCCCTCCTTGACTCAAAAGCGTCATGTGTCTCCATGGCAGAGCCCTTCCCAAGCCAGCGGCACCAAATAGCACCAGGATTGTAAGCTGAGGCTGAGCAAAGAGGAAGTAATCATCGTTCTGAGGGACGGATCCTGCTTCTTTGAATACAAAGTACTCTAATCAAGTTTGACTTGTGCCTCGTATGATGCCCATCTTGCACCAGCATTCATTCCAGCTGCCACCAGCCAGTCACATGCTGGTGTCCTTCCTACTCTGCAGATCACTGAATGGGGGCTGAGAACTCTCCCCTCCACCTTGTACGAGCTCTTGTGAGTGAGTCTGAGTCTGAGCGCAGGCCCCTTATTCTCCAATTATTTCTGGACTGTGCTAACGGTCAGCACTCTCCTGGACCCACCCTGTTCTTCTTGAGTCATCTTCTCTTAGTAAAACTTTTCCAGTATCAGTCAATAAAATTGAAGATGTAACTAAAAATCTGCCAACACAGAGAAGCCTAAGTCCAAATGGACTCATTGTTGAATTCTACAAGAAATATAGAGAAAATCTCAAGCTTTTTAATAAAATTGAAAGAGAAGCAATGCTCCCAAACTCATTCCTGGAAGCATATATTACCCTGGTACCAAAAACCGGAGAAAAAGCCAACAGAAAAGAGAGCAATAGGCCAAACCCCCTCATGAACTTATCACCAAAAATCCCCAGTAAGATACTCGCAAACAGAAAGCAGCAAAGCATTTGGTTTTAGTTTCCCAGTTGGCTTACCAAAGTTATGACCTCTACCTGGACACCCCTGAGTCCTAAGGTGGCGGGGCTGTATGACTGTGAGGTTCTGATAGCTTCGATGGTGTAAGCCAACCCTTCCTCCTTGGATAGAGTTGGATGCATAAGCATCGTCATTCTCTGATTTCTCGGAATAAAAATTATAACGAATTGAAGGGATCTCATATAGGCTACTTCAAGGGGAGTGAGGCTCTCGGTTATTTGCAGCGTGGCTGAAAGCTCGTGTCTTGGGGTCTTTGAATTAATTCTGTAGCTCAGAGAAGCTTTGTCTGTGATTCTTTTCTGAGCTGTGGGGTGAGAAGCAGCGCTGAACAAGGGTCTGGAGTCTGTTTTCATGTTGTTTGTTATTTGCTCTCCTGTTGTTCCACAGACATATTCTCCACCTTGATTTTTGTGCCCTTCGCCAGCTAGGTTTCTATACGCTGCACACTTTCCTGACACACACAAGATGCTCACTCACTGACACGAGCTCACGCTCATTTTCCTAAGGAAAAGTTTGGATTGATTTTTTAAAATCATATTTGAAGAAAGTAGTGAGGGTGCAGTGCGATATTTTCACAAAGACATTCACCAGATTGCTGAATAAGGACCGGAGATGGTGTACGAACAAGACAGAGGCGGAGGAGAGGAGTGAGAAATTGGGAAAAACTGAGAATTGAGGAAAAAGAGGGTGATGGGGCTACAAAAAAAAATCTATATTTCAAAAAATGTCCAGGACCGGTCAATTCTTTTGTGATTAGCACATACCATTTGCAGACTGGTGTTTAGAAAAATGATGTTTCTGATCGTTTGCTTTGAAAACAGTGACAGGAGCTACATGTCAATTTGTAAAATCAACAGGTGTAAGAAAAAAATTTATAAGCTCAGTCTTAAATTTCTTTTGTGTTGTATATCAATTTTCTGTTTTTGAGTTAGTTGTTTGGTTCCACAACCCTCTGTTTTTTGATCTGTAAATATAACATCTAAGATTCTTATTTAAAAGAAAAGATATCCTTAAAGAATATTTTACAAAGGGTCCCTTTTTTGCAGTACTGGGGATCAAACTCACAGCCTTGTGCTTGTGGTATAGGTGTGGTGCCACTGAACTAAATCCTCAGCCCCACAAAGGATTCTTAAATTATATGTTTAAAGAAACCATATGTACAAGGGTTTGTGACTAAACCAATTTGATTCCAAAATTTGGCACTAGTGATTGCTAGTTGGGTGACACATTGTTTATCTCTCTGCAATCGACTTTCTCATCTGTACTGTGGGAGTAATTTTTATTTTCCTCATGGGAAGATGTAAGTGAATTGGTGCATTTAAATGTCTTCATAAAAGCAGGTTACATCATCTCCGTCACACGGCATGAACTACCCGATCAGAAAGAAGCACGCTGCCAACCCTAAAGTGTGGTCATTGTTGGCTTCTGTCATTTCTAACGACACGGAGATACCCATGGGATGAATTGCTTTCTGTCTTTGAGATACTCCAACTGTAAAAGTCTTGGAAACTTTTGCTTGGACAGCCCTCCCCGATTTTACTCACTGTGTCAACTTCCTCCTTACAAAATCATGACCCTATTTCAAAACAAAGCAACCCCCCCCAAAAAAAAAACACACAACCCAGAATACAGAAACAGGTTCACCGTCAACACCCGAGTTCATCCTAAACTGGGTGCAGGTAGTAGCCAGAGCTTGAAGCCTAAAGTGCTTTGAGTGTTGCTAGGTGGGAATCCTGAAACATTGGTTTGGGAGATGAGTGATCCCGAAGCTGAACACGCACCTGAGCACTGGGAGAAGCCGGGACCTCAGCCACCCTGCACCTGAGAGGAGGGAGAGGGAGAGCGAGCAAGAGGGCGGGCGTCCTTACCGTGGCATCTTCCCCCGCATAGTGGTTGAGGACTCGGTGCCCACCTGGGTGCCTGGATGCCCACTCGGTGACATTGTAAACCTTGCGGTCGATCACCAGCCACTGGTCTCCGTCCCGGTTGTGCCTCTGGACCTCCTGCCAGGTGTAGGCGTTGAGCGCTCTTCTCCCCAGCACTCTGCTCTTGCCATTTGCCTCCTGCTTCACAGGGCTCTCTGCTTTCCCGTTTGCCCTTGGCTTCCCGTTGGCCTGGGGCATCTCACCCAGAGGAGGCATCTCCCTCCCCTTGATGTGCCCATTCCCCTCCAGCTTTTCCTCCAGCTTCATGGTCACTGAGTCCCTGCGATGACCTGTGTCGACTCCTGAAATGCCTAATCCTCTGAGTGGACCGTGGAACGGATGCCTTTCTTCCCATTCACTCCCCTGCAGCAGGACACGCAGCAGGAAACTGTTAAGCCCCGCAGCTCCTCCCACCTTGAGGGACCCCTGGCCAGTCTGCTCCCTTGTCTGCCTGGGAGAGGCTAGGCCATGTTTCTCTGCCTCCTTCCTTCTCTCTGCCGCTGGGCAGCATCGTCCTTCATGGTTAAATGCCCTGAGCAAGGAGTCCGGGCCAATCGTGCTGGGGCTGGTGTCGGGACCCGCCCCGAGGAGGAGGCCCAGCCCGGCCCGGCTGCCAGGCCGCTTGGGTTTGCCGGTGCTGGGCCGCGCCTCCGAGTGCGAACCTTCAGATCTGTCAGCTCAGCATGTGAGCAGAGGCTTCCAAAACCTCCAGGGTGACACAGAGGCTCGGCGGACTTGGCAAATGTGACTTTGGCAGCTGTCATTCCAGCCAAGACGTTTTAAATACCTTTTGAAACAGAGCTTTCTATGATAAAAAAAGCCAACCTGAAAGCAAGAAAAAAAAAAAAATCAAAAATGAAACGAAAGCAAAAATTCAAATCAGCCTAAAGCATCAGACTTTCTGTTCCTTTGTGTCTTTTTTGAAAGCTCCCTAAATCCAACAGGACATCCACAGGCAAGAGCAGCTGACACACTGAACACATGATGGCTCATGTCACACGTTTTATCTCCTTAATCTTCCCAGCAGTCTTTGGAGGAGGGACTGTTAGTGCTCCATTTCCAGGTGAGAAAACAGGGCGCAAGCCTCAGGTAACCGCCTCAGAGTCACACGGTGTGAAGAAAGCTGGTGCCTGAACTAGAAGCCACGCTCCGCAGGTGCGAAGTTCCTCCCACCCTCTGCCCAGACCTGGGGCCGCGACGATGGTACCTGATGGACCCAGGTTCACGGGTAGGGCTGGAGAGGCTCAGTGTGGTGGTAGAAGTGCGGAAGAAAAGTTTAATGTACAAAAGAAAGTTAGCATAGGATAATAGTAGAGGGATTTGTGCGGGGATTTGAACTTAGGGCCTGGTACTTGCCAGGCAGGTGAAGAACTCCTGAGCCACATCCCTAGCCCCAAAGCACACTCCTTATATCTGAGAATGTGTGTGAACCAAATTTTAATACTTGAACCCCAGGTCGATGTAAAATGGGGTCTATTTCTGTATCACTTGTAACTGTTAAAGTTCAGATGTGGACTAGGTATTCAGGGAAACACTGATTAATTATAAATCAGACTATTATATAGGTATTAAAAATAAGTTGCTATAGAATTGTTAGTTATGTAGACTCATGGTTTCAGTATAACAAAGGAACAGTGAGTCAATAAATTGTATTTGTTTAGTGATATTTAATACCAAAATGTTGGCAGTAGTTCCTTTTGGATTACAGTATTACTTAAGATTATATCTTTAAAAAGTTTTTTTTGCAGTGCTTCTCAATTTTTCTCTAAATTAATATATATTCTGTTTACAATGTAACAAAGTTTTTTCTTTTTAAAGGGGAACAACGAAGGAGAGATGGAGTGTGGTTTATACAGACCCGCGAGGGGCCGGGGATTTAGCTCAGTGGTTCCGGCGCCTGTCTTGTAAGCTCAAGGACCCGGGTTCGATCCCCGGTGACCACATACAATACTGGGTGTGGAGACTCACGCCAGCAGCAACCAGTACCACACACCACAGTGCCCAGCGTGGTGGCTCACGCCTGTAATCCCAGCACTCGGGAGGCAGAGGCAGGAGGATTGCTGTGATGTGAGTTTGAGGCTGAGCTCAGGGCCAGCCTGAACCACAAAGCGAGACCCTGTCTCAAAAAAAAAAAAACAAAAAAGAAAATTTAAATTTAAAATTTATAAAGACCCACAATCCAGAACCATATTGCAGCTACATAATTTAGCAGCTGTGAGGTGTCAGCCGCGTTCGCCCTTCCGCCTTGTTTGCCACCTGTAGCCGGAAGTAAATGCGGAGATGGTCGGGAATGAACCCACGTGCTGCTATTTCCAGACTCTCTGTGCTTTCCATGGTTTCTGAATTGGGTGTTGGTAACTTTTGCTGCTGGCAGGTGTCGGCCCAGGAGACCCCGGGTTTCAGTCCCCGGAGCCCCGAGAGCAGCGCCGGAGCGGGTGAGGGCAGCTGTCCAGCACTCCCCGGAGCTCGAGGTGCCGCCCGGCCGGGCCCACGCGGAGCCTGTGGCATCGGGCGGGGCCAGGGGCAGCCCTCGGACCCCTCTCGTACCAGGCGCCCGCGCACTCACCGGCGCTGGCCTGGCTTTCCCTGAGGTCCAGTCCCCGGGCCGCAGCGCTCCTCCCGGGAAGGGGCTGCGTGCGTCCCGCGCTGCCGCCTGTCTCGCCCGCGCTGCCCTCCCGGCTCCGGACGGTGTTAGACTCCTCACGTCCCGCCTCAGGCGCGGTTCGAGGGGCCGTGACCGTGAAGACAAGCGATTCACTTAGTTTCTTTTAAGGGTGAGTCTGAGATTGATCTTTCCGTGGCGGAGGAAGGCATGCAGCCATGTATGTAGGAGGGGCGGGGGGCTGTCCGAACCCCAGGCTTCGTACCTGGCTTGTCACATCCCCGCATAGACTCAGGTCGCTCTGCGCCTTCCCTGAGGAGATGCTGGGCTGCGTTCAGGGCCGGAGCTGTGGCCTGCGTCCCGCTGCGGGGACTGTCAGCCCGGACGTCACACCCGCGGTGGGCACCGTCCCTGCAGCCCCGGCTTCTCGCTCGGACTTGACTTGCTAGATGGAAGATTTGCTGAGAGCTTATTTCCTCTGCAGTGCTGGATAATATGGGGAAGAAAGTCAGACACAACTTTTTTTTCTTAAGGAAAAGCTACAAAACAAGAGAATGGAAGGAACCCATCCCGCATCTCTGCGATTCCAGGTCTTAGAGAGCCGGCCAGGGCCCAGAGCTGAGGGCAGTTCTTCCGCTGCCGCGAACTTGGAAAACGCCTCCATGCCTCAGTTTCCTCATTTTTAAAAATGGGTGAAGGTAGTCATACTGATATCCTATAAATTCCCCTTCAGCACACTCAAGTAATATGTTACTTTATGTATAGAGCTTAAGACATTACCTAGAAGCTCTCTTTGCGTGCTATCTACAGCACTATGCTTTTAAAATCTATTTTACTTGACACAGTGATCACCCATATTTAGGCAGAACAGAATGATATTTCAGTGCGTGTACATACGTGCACTGATCAGGCCTGGTTACCTGAGCTATTCATTCCCTCGAGCACCTACTGCTCTGGCTTGGAAGCATTCGATATTCTTTCTGCTGGCTATTTTTTTTTTTTTTTTTTTTTTTGAGACAGGGTCTCACTTTGTGGTTCAGGCTGGCCCTGAGCTCAGCCTCCAACTCACATCACAGCAATCCTCCTGCCTCTGCCTCCCGAGTGCTGGGATGACAGGCGTGAGCCACCACGCCCGGCACTGTGGTCTGTGGTACTGGTTGGTGCTGGGCGTGAGTTTCCACACCCAGTATTGTATGTGGATACTGGGGAATCGAACCCGGGCCCTTGCGCTTGCAAGACAGGCGCCGGAACCGCTGAGCTAACTCCCCGGCCTCTGCTGGCTATTTTTAACATACAGTTGATTAGTTGTTTGCACCTCCACTGTCCCTGCCTGGCAGCAGGACGTGAAGAGTCCGCCATCTGTCTGACTGCACCTCTAGCCACTTACCCCCATCCTTCCTTTCCACTGTCCAACTCCTGCTTTCTATGAAATTGACTATTATAACCTCGATAGAAGAGAACATGCAGGTTTGCCTTTCTGGGCTATGCTTACTTTCCCTACCACAATGTCCTCTGAGCTCATCCACAGAGCCACAGGTAACAACATTCCAACCATTTTAATGGCAAAATAATATTCCATCATGTATTTATGCATTCATCTGACAATGGACACTTGGGTTGGGACTATTGCTGCAGTGAGCTCAGGAGTACAGATGTCCTCTGGCCACAGATTTTGTCTCCTTTGCATGTATACCCAGAGATGGGGCTGCCTGACCACACTAGAGTTCTATTTCTCACTTTTTTAAAGAACCACGATGTTTTCCAGAAGTGTTGGGCAGACCTCTTTCCACACAGCCTCTCCTGCCCATGTGTCTCTGAACCAGCACAGCATCCGGTGAGAGCAAATACATAATGAGAGAGCAAAGAACCCTTCTCCACTGTTGGTGGGACTGTAGACTCATACAACCCCTGTGGAGATCAGTTTGGAGATTCCTCAAAAAGCTAGGATTGGAGGTCCCATTTGACCTGGCCATCACCCCGCTAGGTATATACATAAAAGAATTAAAAGATTCATATCACAGTGACATATGTGCACCCATGTTTATAGCAGCTCAGTTTGTGGTTGCTACATCTTGGAAACAACCCAAGTGTCCATCAACTGGAGACTGGATAAAAAAGCTGTGGTTCTTCTACAGAATGGAGTATTACTCTGCCATAAAAAATGATAAGCTTGAATCATTTATACTTAAATGGACATACCTTGAGGATGTCCTCATAAGTGAAATAAATAGGTCACAGATAGGTACATATCACATCTTTTCTCTGGTATGAGAAAATAAAGATGTAAATGAGTCCTAGAATTGTATGTTATATATTGTGAAATAGAAAATGCTCAAAGTAAAATTGGGTGAAGGGGGAAAAATAATGAGATTATAACAAAAAATAAAGGAAACAAATTTTATGTATATGGGGGGGCGGTAGGGTGGGTAGGGCTATGGGAAAAAATGAGAACTAAATTGTGTCTTATACTGGTACAAATCCTTATTATGGAGTGCAATCATGATGCGTATATGTAATGTACCAATAAAGATTTCAATAAATTAAAAAAAAAAAAGAAAATAGGTAATGAGCAGTGCCTGCTTTCAGGCACAGCGATCCAGCATTCCTATAGCAGGGACAGTCACGTGCCCAGGAAGGGGCACATGTCTCAGTGAATGAAGAACGGAGGAGCTATCAGGTGGAAACCCCAACCAGTGGAAGCCAACTCCCTGTCCCTCGTCCTGTGGACTGGCTTCCCCCTTGGCAGCTGGCCACAACTCCTTGACTCTCTTTTCCAGGTCCCTATCTCCTTTCTGATAATGAAAGGGAGTTAGGGGCTAACCTCTAGCCCCCAACTCCCTGGACCCCTGGAAGGTCCGACACAGCCCACATAATGCATTCAAAACCAGAGTCCTGCTCCTTCTGGTTAAAGTGGAGATTAATGTTAAAGGATGCTCCGAAGCGAGCTCAGAGTCTTTGCCACTTGAAGTCTTCAGGACTCGAACTCTGTAACTACTGAAGAAAGATCTTTGAGAGCAGAGACACCTTGGTCCTGGCACCACAGAACTGTTGCTGCCTCTGTGTGGGGACTGTGGTGACTTCCTGTGCCACAGTGCTCCCGGGGTCTCATCTTGTCTTCTGTTAAGGAGTCTGGCTACCCATCCTCCCTCTCTCTAGGGGCTGTCCTGAGATAAGACAGGTGGAAGCAGGGCTTT
This sequence comes from Petromus typicus, assembly GCA_004026965.1. Classification (NCBI taxonomy): domain Eukaryota; kingdom Metazoa; phylum Chordata; class Mammalia; order Rodentia; family Petromuridae; genus Petromus; species Petromus typicus. The sequence goes on from PVIR01005729.1 coordinate 54,676, forward strand.
CATCTGTTTTATGGGGACAGTCGTGATGGTAGCATGAGTGCAAGGTGTCCCAGGTTCCTCGTGGGAACTGTTTTAACTGGTTACCCTGCCTTACAGAGAGAAAAATGTAAGTATTCTTCTAAGCTATAGAAGCATGGAAAAAATTGGCAGGAGTGTATGGGGAATTCACTTTTCATGTTGACTCACTGCTGACCTGTCTGTGTGAAGTGCTCCAAGCACCCAGGATCTGCCATCACATACGTGTGCGCACGAGGGGAGCTGTCTCTGTGACTGGCCGGTCTGCTTTCCTGAGATCTATGAATGTGGGCCACACCCTGGGGTGTGTAAGAGCCAACGCACCAACTGCACACCCCTCTCCCTGGGGCGATTGTTCTGAAGCTTTGCATACATATGTTTGAAAAATGCCACAATTAGCTGCTGGTGCCTTGGGTGGAAAGAGCCGCATTGTCTGGGGCAGACATTCAGGATGGACAGCTCGGGCTGAGCCCTGGGCCTGCCTCCCAGGCGAGCGAGCGGCGGGTAGGATCAGACCAGGGCATCCAGGCCTGGTTTTCTCACAGACTCCACGGCAGGGACCCGGCGAGACCAGTGAGGTCTTTCCCGGATGTCCAGCACCGGGCCAAGCAGTCAGGGAAGAGGTGGACAGTCCCAGGCAGGGTCTGTCCTTGAGGCCGGACTTTTGCTGGGTTATTCTCCTCTGTTCGTCAAGTCTGACATACACGTAGCTTTCGCTTACTATTTATTAAGTGGATTAATATAGGAATGGATGAGCAGATTTGGGAGACAACTCCAGCCGGTGTCTCAGATCCACCATTTATTAGAGGAAAGAGCAAAGGGGCACCTGTCAAGGGTTTTCCACTCACCGCTCTATTTACTAACCTCATTTTACTTCTCACAATGGTAGAGTGAAAGTGTGAGTATTACTTTTCTCAGAGGATACATCGGATTTAAAAAGATCCTGCCTGGGGTTGGGTAGCTGAAAAGTGGTGAATGTGGTGTCACCTTCTTCCTAACGTCGCTCTAATATTTAAGAAAACAGGGTGCATGTCCTCAGGACTTGAGAACCGTGAAACTGGCCACTGTGAGCTGCTCTGCTGGTGAGATCTAGGTGGATATTTACCTGTGATGGGGGACCGCTGTGGTGATTCCTATGGCTTGAAAGTAGGGAGATAGCTAAATACTTTTCAAAATACATCCTAAGGTACATTCATTTGCTATTTGGAAATTTTGAACTTTTAAAAGCTCATTGTCAGTGGGGTTGAGATACATAGAGGCACTCTGTCCTTATCATATCAACACCATTTCTCAAGGGCAGAAAGTGTGGATGGCACGGAGGGCACTGAGTTTCCCCCAAGCCTGTGCTGGCCAAGTGGCCTCCCGTGGCCCTGGAAGTCGGAGGAGGCGGTGGCGTCGGCATCAGGATGCAGGAGGCTGGGAACCGCCACCCTGTGGTGAAGTCTGTTGCCCAAGACCTGTATTGCTAAGGCCTGTGACATAAATCATCCCTCCCTCCAGGCTGACTACCCCTACTGTCCTGCCCCACCGATGCCACATCTCAAGTGGGCGCCTGGCAGATCCAGCAGAGACTTGCCCGGCCGGATTTCCCTACCAATCCCAGAACCAATCTCTGGCTCTCAGCCAGGAACAGGGGGTGTGGGTGGTCCAGGGCTCTTCTAGCCCCAGTCTGTTCTGAGTGATAAAGCTACATTAGGCTGATCAGGGAGAGAGAGACCAAGAGGATGGTCCTCTGTTTTCCTGTTTTATGGCTCCATGCTCAGTATTTTTACATAAGGTAAATTTTTTAAAAAGCCAAATATAAGAAGAGTAGGAGGAGTCATGAGGTTTTTCAGTCTTACTTGACAAGAGACAGCTGGTGACCAGAGAGGGTAAATGAGTACCCCAAGCCACACAGTGCATGAATGGGACATGGGGGATGTTGAGAACCTTCCTGTGGGGAGAATTTGGCCAAATGATCAAAACATTGAAAAACCATTGAATGTAAATGGCTGGAAACAGTTTCTGTAGCAAAGTGGCCAGGAGGGATAAGGTACAGGAGGGATAAAGGACAGGAGGGTAAGGGGCAGGAGGGATAAGGTACAGGAGGGATAAAGGACAGGAGGGTAAGGGGCAGGAGGGATAAGGGAGTCCCACAGGGAGTGAAGACGCGGCACTTTCTGTCCTTGGTTTTGCTTCCTGGGGGCTCGAGGTTCTGCACCCGAGGGCTTGGGTGAGACACAGTGGCCCATGCTCTGGCCCGTGTTTAGGGTCAGGTCTGGATCTCACAGGATTAGAGAGGACAGAGGCTATTCACCGAAGCTGGAGGTGGGAGGTGGAACCATCTGAGAGAGTGGAGTCTGAGGGAGTGGGGAAGCTGAGGGACTGGAAGAGGTGAAGAAAGAATAAAGGTGTGTGAGGAGCCCGTGAGCCCTGCACCCTGCCAGGCTGAGACAGGAAATCACGAACTGAAGCCTGGCCTTGGCCTCTTAGGGAGTCGGTGACAACTTGTCCCAGAGTTATAAGAAAAGCGTTGGCAATGAAGCTTAGAGCGGAGGAACTGGGTCCAGTCCAGGAGAGGGAGGGACTTATTTTTGTATACTTCAGATCATTAGAAAAACCCTTGAGCGATGTTGACAATTTTTAGTTGTACAGCACTTTTTTAGTGTTTTAAGGATTGGTCTTTGTCTACCAGAACTTTCACCCCTGTCCTTTTTTGTATGGCTTCTTCCCTGGACTATTACTCCTTCTGGACACACGTTCAGTTCGTATCTTAGAATCCACACCATGACAGCCTCTGCTTCAGGAGTGGGTGACATGGTCCTTGCATGGCCCAGAAGAGAGATGCGGGGTGACGTGTCAGGAGCAGGCGCCATGGAGAACTGAGCCCTGAAAGTACATCCCCGTGCTCAGGGGAGAGACCCTAACAAGGAGAGCAGGGAGGCCGAGCCCCAGTGTTCTGTTTGGTAGTTTACAGTGAAGTGAAAGTGGCATCTCCACAGCTGAGCTAATTCCTTTTCAGAAATAAACTTTTTAGTTATCTTTGTCTATTCTTCTAACTCTACAGAAGGTATTAAGAAAAAATTTAGGTAAGCTGTAACTCTATCACACACCGATGGCCCCTTCTGTCTTAAGAAGATCATTAGTCATACATGTGCATCCACACACAGATACCGTGCTTGCACTTATATCTCTCTAGGTTAAGTAATCCCACAAAAATTAAACCATATGTCCTTGTTTTTACATGTTTCTTTTTCCTTAACATTTTCCCTATGTAAGATATTCTCTGAAAAATGCCACAACAATGGTGTGACCGTCTAATATTTCATACTGAAAATGTGTCATTTTTTTAAAAAAACATCCCTACTGTTGATTAGGTGATTCTTACACTGTTTCCATTATTAATAATCTAGTAAAGAGTATTTTCAAGAGAATGTTTTTCTGTCTTACTTCTGTAAGGAAAATGCCTTGAATAGGATAAGTAGGTGAAAGAGTTTGATTATTTTTGAAGCTATTGACATCCAATGTCCATTACTGTTGATAACTTACACTGTCATTCATCGTGCTAAATGTCTACCAAGTGCGAAGGCAAAGGGGCTGGCCCCGTAAGGGTTGGTCCACACTGTTACACATTTGTTGCCTGGTTGGTTTCCAGAATCTCACCGCCACACCCTTCCCCCAGGTCTGGGACAGAGCTGAGCCTTAAAATGTACTCATGAAATTATTCTTGTGGATTTATTTTTGTTGGTATTGCATCAATTGCCTGAACCAGGGCAGATAAAGAAATGAAGAAAGCAGGCTTGTGCGTTTATTGTAGAAGATACCTACTGAGCAACATTTCTAATAGCACTTTAATACTGGTGATCAAAGAAATGCATCATAACCCTAAGAGATTATAACCAAACTGTGACTGGGTCTTGAGTATTGATGAGAAATATCTTTTCTTTCAAGTTCTTGCTTGTGTTTAATTTGAAAATGACCCTAGTAGCTGATGTTACTTTTATCATTATCATCATCCTAATAGTAATAATAATAAAAATAGGAAAAAGGTGTTCAAAATGGAGGCGGGAAAGAGAAAGGAAAGAAGGAAAAAGGAAAAAAAAATGAGAAAAGAATGGAAATGGGGCTTTTATAAATAGGGAGGGAAAAAGAAGTTGAAAGGGGAGAATGAGAAAAAAGAAGACTCAGGGTACACTGTGTCCTGGCACAAATTCCCTACAATGAATGCGATCATTATGTGTATCTAAATTGTACTATAAAGTTAAAATTAAAAGAAAATAAACCATGACTGCATGAAATACCTGGAAAGTACGATGATGAGCTTCTCTGAAATCCTCTGAAAGGATGCAAAGAGCGAAGAGCAGGAACAGTCAGTTTGCTTACTGATGGCACAGATGAGTGTGTGTCCTAGAGAGATGGAAACACATCCTCTCAAAACCTGCACACAAATGTTCATGGCAGCGTTATCGATGAGAACATCTAGAGCTAATCTAGACATCCTTCATCAAGTGAATGACTGAACAATTGATGATGCATTGTAGATAGAAGGCTATTCACCAGTAAGAAGGAATGAACTGCTGATATGGCAACAGCGTGGATGGTTCCTGTGCATTATGGGAGGGAGACCATTGACAAGACACACAGCAAGTCCTCAAGGGCTTTGTACTGTATATTTCACTTTCTCGAAATGAAAAAGCACATCAGTGGCTGTCAGAGACTGGAGTGACAGGGGAGGGTTTCTTTGTGGATCGAGGAGAGATTTCTTATCTTGATTATAGTGATAGTTAATTGAGTTTACTCATGAGTAAAATGTCACCACGCTATGCACCAAAAAAGGTGGCTACCCAAGAACACGTGTGCCAGTACCTTGTGCTGGAGAGGGCAGGACTGTGTCAGCCATTTTCCTGGCTTTCAGTATGTTTTGCCTTTGTGTAAAATGCCTTTTGGGAGAAAGCTGGGGGATGGCAGTACAAGCATTCTAAGCTAAAATAATTGTAGCTCTTGTGAGTCTTAAATTATTTTGAATAAAACCTTATTGTATAAATTAATTTTGTTGCGAGTTTCAAACTCCTCCTCTACCACTCAAAAGTCTTGCAAGAGCTGGCGCGAGGGTTCAAGCGCTTTCCTTCTGTGTCTTCTGACTTTGGAACAGAGAAGAGAGACCCAAGGCTGCTCTTTCTCCCTCACCTTTGGTGAGTCTGTTTCTGTTTCTTTGTTGTCCTTGGTGTCTTCTTACATCAAGGTGAGAGTGGGGAAGCTGTCCTGGGAGTCACAGGCCATGTGGTATGGTATTATATATTTTTTCTGTTTCTCTCTATAGGACCAATCTCTGATGCTCAGCTCATCAACCCTGGTTGTGTTTTACAGAAACAAAGTCATGCTCAATTCTAGAAGAGCAAATAAAAATAATAATAATTTTAATCATTAAACTAAACCCATTGTGATTTTGGCTTTGACACAGGATCAACCCATACTGGTGAAGTGAGAGTAGGGAGGCTCCCACTGTTGTTCAAGAGGTATGAGCACTCAGCTCCAGAGAACACTTAGCATTGGGCTACAACATTTCATTGGGTCGTAGCTGATGACAGCATACTGTCTCTACAGTCTGCTGATTTGCATTATGCACACAGCAACCAATTCTACCTCTTACTTGAGTCTCTGGGACTTGTAGTATTCCTCTTCTATAAGAGGTTGCAAATATTAGGTTAAATAAAAATAAATTTTTATAAATATAATTGCTATGAAAAGAAATAGTGAACCGCGACCTTAATGGTGAAGTAGTTTAAGCTCGTGCTTTTACAAAACCTTTTCCACCTGCCACACTCTGTGGAGACCTCCCCTTCGGCTTCCTTAGTATCCATAGTCTGCTGACAATCACTCATTCCCCAGGTGCACAGCTAAGGTGATTTGGCTTAATTACCTAATGAATACTATTCAACATTCCAACAACAAGACCACAGACTATCAGGTGAACCCAAAGAGAACGAACCCAGAGCACTTCAGTATTTACCCCAGGTGAGGCACACTGAAGCTGTATCTTCCACACACCACAGCTTTCAGAGCCAGGCTATGCACTGGGTTCATAACCTAGGGGAAGTGACTTATTAATGAAAGTGTTTTCTAAAGATAAGCATGTTTTATTAGTCATATGTCTTGGGAGTCAAGACTGTTTCCTATGTAGCCAGAAGGATATAGGTTCAAATTCTTTTTTCACCATTAAACTGCCAAAGTGATGTTGGAAAACTGGTCATTCATTTAAGCTTATCTATAAAATAGAGATGATGTTAGAATTTAATCCATCTAGCTTTGGTCACAATTCAGAGAAATGATACATTTAAAGTATCTGGGACAGGGCTCGCCCAAGAGCAGTGCTTCGCCATCTTCATCATCTTCATTGTCTTCATCCTTATCAAATCAAGTGTTTTGGAGTTCAGAAAACTCTTTCGCATGCATTTAATCTTCTCAACCCACACTTGGCTTTCGAAAGCAGGTGTGAGTGAAATTTAACAGATGAGGAAACAGATCCAGAGGGGTGAAGACACTTGTCTAAGTCCACACTTCCTGTCAGCTGGAAAACACAAGCCTGTCCTCTGGCACCTGAGCTTCTCCCTGGCTCGTGGCTCCCAGTTAAGAATTTGTCCTTGGAGGCTGCCCAGGGTTTTTGAATGTTGATTAAATATTTGCTAGGTGCCATTCTTCTATTGTTCCCTGTGTGTTCATTTTTGTTTCCCACTAACACATTTAAACTCAAAATTGTGAGAGGGAAGATCATCTCGGGCGTCTAACAGGACACACACATATGGTTTGAGCTGGAAACCACAGCTTGTTTCCCATAAATACTTATGGACACGAGGGAAGTTGCAGTAGCTGAGGGAGGTGGAGTTTGAACTCAGATGTCTAGGAAGCTCACTACAGAGGGACTCTGCCAAAGTCAGGAGCAGAGCTGCAGGGCAGAGCAGGGGGCTGGCGGGGGTGGGGCACAGGACCACAAGAGCTCATGGGGCCAGGGCTGGCTGAGGCTTTTTGGGATACCTGTATGAATGCTGGGCAAGTAAATCAAAACATCAAAAATCAATGGCCTGAAGAGGAAAATACACAGATACATATGTTGACCATACAATCAATGCTAGTGGCACATTCCCTGGTTTTTGTTGAAACTGCCTAAATAAGTAATATGTAATATGATTTTAACATGGAGTTGAAATTGATACGCTGTTTTTCATCATTCTGAAGTCTGAGTAATGGGAGGAGCCACAGAGGTTCAAAAGGTTGTGGGGGAAATAGCACTGAAGGCCTGGGGCCCTGCGGGCCAAAAATGAGAGCATCGGCCCACTCTCACTTGACCAGGCAGAGTCCGCAGACACAACGCCACATGCCAGTGTCTGGACGGGGTTCCGGTTGTATCTGAAGAAGGACTGGGCATTAGTAAGAGGCTCTCCGAGCCGAGGGAGAGGAGGTGACCTGAGGTCATCAAATCCATGGACTGTGGAAGGTCTGAGAAGAATTTAGTGGAGAGGCCAGGCGGGAAGCACATGACGTAGTCTGGGAAAAAGGTGCTGACAGATCTGATGGCAGGAGGGGCGGCGCACAGGGAGAGGCCGTACTATTGGAGTCATCCTATAAGTCTTTTCTCCCGTATTTTTTTTTTTTTTTTGACTAGGAAAAAGTAAAGTTGAATTTTAAATAGCTTCTGGTCTAAGAACCCTGTGGCTCAGTGTAACAAACAGATCAGCTGGACATTTGTCTACGGAGTGTCTATTAAATGCTACCCTTGTATACCTTCTGTTATGTTGGATGTTTCCAGGTTTGCTACCACACCAGAACCCTCCCCCCGTCAGAAGCAGGATTATGGTTTCCCTATCTGTATTCCTGACTGCCTGTGATGATCTTTAATGTGGGGAACTGGCTGAAGAGATTGAGAAAGGAGAGGAAGGTAAAAGTGAATCTTGTAACTCTGCCCCAAACCCAGAAGGCATTGATTGTATTCCCTGAGCCAAAGCAGCAAGCGTGTCTGAAAAGAGTTCTGAAAAGGAGCATCTCCTGTGCTGAGAACTTGGCAAGACTGACTCGTGCTCTGCACACACTTAGGGAGGAAATGGTTGGGCCACAAGTATCCACTGTGCAGACCAGACAAATTGGCCAGCGTACTCACGGAGAGTCCTTTGTGAAATGCAGTGAAGTTGGCATCTCATGATCAGACACAGGCCCATTCAAAGACAGCTCATGTTCTCACCCAGCCTGCTGCTCCGGGGATGAGGCTTTTGTAGGAAGTGAACTTATGCTACAATTTCCTTAGCTAATCCTATGAGAGCCACAGACTTTCCCAGAAGCCTAGAGCATGTGGTGCCTGAACTCACCGCCGTGTTCTCTGGGCCGAGTTCAAGTCACCTCCTCTGTGGTAAGGGATGGGTGGCGTGGGCTCCTCTTGAGTACAATTTGGTAAACACCCAGGAGAGCCACGTGTGTTAGCAATGATGATGACGACCGTAATAGCAAGATATTTATTAAGCACTCAGTGTGTGGCAACACTGTTCTAAACTCCTCACAGGCTTTAGAAAATTTAGTCTTTACAACAATCCTATGAGTTGAGCAGTTTCAGTAAGTAGGCCGAGGATGTGCAGCTGAGAAGCGCAGGGCTGGCTTGTGACTTGTGCAGTGGCATTTTATCTCCTCGTGCTCCTTCTATCAGCTACACACCCCTTATCGTGACTTTTGACAGTGTACCGGGAGAGGCTCCTCACTTACTGAGCCCACACACTCCTTCGAACCCATGAAGAACCACTTTGGGAGACTGGCGAGCTCCCTTACATTCCCTCGTGCTTCCTAGGTCCTTGTACGCTGCTACCACATTTCACTGTGTGTTGTATGTTTGCCTCTCTCACCGAGTGGTGAGCTCCCAGAGAATAAGGCCACGCTTCATTTCCCTCATCTCCAGGACTTGAGCCGGCTTAACACCTATAGATGTTTTGTGAATGAATAAAGAAAGAATAAATAAGAAAACTGGAGTCTGTGCAGGATCGACTCTGAGCAGCCCTGTGGATGCGTGGCGTGCCTGTTCCAAACAGCACAGAGATCTACAGAGAAGAGCCGTTCCCAGGATCCAAGCTGTTTCTTCTCTTTCCAATGGAACTGCCTCAACCCTGCTCCAGGCAGATGGTTTCACGCCAGCAACAACTTCCTGTAACCTAACCTCTCTCCTCCATCCCCCCGTGGCTGGTCCATGGTCCAGGGAAGCTCCCTAGCCACACTGAGCCTCAGGATCCCATCTGGAAGCTGGACACTGTCAGAAATGGAAGAGATGTCAACCCACGAACCCCTGGGAGGAGTTATTTCCAGCATAGGGGTGGCAGCCAGACAAACTCTGTATCAAGTGTGCCAAGTGCGCTTATGTCTATAAATTCAAATACACTGGACCTCACCTTACGAACTCAATTCACTTCCGAGGGTTGGTTGTAACTCTAGCTAGTCAGTTGAAGGCTCAGGCTCCTCTACACAGCCCTCAAAGCTTCTCTCCTGTGCACAGACAGAACTCTGTGTCCTTAGAGAGACACTGGCCTAGGACTTCCCAGTTCATCCCACACAGGAAAGGAAATTGTTCTTTCTAGAACTCCATTAAATTCATACCTGAGACCATCCAGAAGTACAAGTGCTGGCATTTGTGTTGTAACTCAAGACTGTTCATAAGTTAAATCTAAGACTCGGCTCATAACCAAAGTTGTTTGTATATCAGAGCATTCCTGAGGGTCCACTTAAACTTCGTGCCTGACCTCATAGTTCCCTAGTGACTGAGACATCAGACTCCATGAGAAAAACGCTCTGCTGTTGAACTCATTCTCGCCTCCCAAGCATAGCCCAGTCATGTTTTACTCACTTGAAGGTTGTTTTACTGACTGAGCTGAAGGTAATTCACGGTGGGTCTGGATGACCCTGACCTTGGCGAGTTGTGTCATTATCGACTCCATCACTTTCATTCAGAAACTTGTGCTCTCAGGATGTGAGAAGAGTCCCTCTGGGTAGTGGGGAAATCCCCAGAGTGACCTGGAAAGTTTCTACAGATGTCGAGTCCCAGATTCCAGCCCCTGGAGATTCTGATCCGTAGTCGGAGTGTGTGATGGAGTCTGCTGTCTGAGAAGGTTTCCCAGGTGATTCTGCTGCCAACCAGGTGTTCAAAGTCCCACAGACTCCCACACCCTGCACTCACTCCCGTCCTGGTGGTAAATTATTTATCACTCCAAGTGGTTGTTTAGGGAGCCGTGATTTGTTATTCTGTCGGGGATCGCTTATCAAGCATATGCGAAGCACAGCATAAATTACTTGCTTGTAGTACTTTTAAAATTTCCTAACAGGAAAGTGGTTACTATTTCCTTTCAGAGAACAAATACCCCATGAAACAGTATTTTCTTTAGGGTAAGAAACTTCACAGCATCATTGTCTCAGTGTGTGATCAGAAGTCCCTTTATGTGTGCATTATCACACATTCCATGCCATCAGAAGCCAAAGCAAGTGGTCTTTTCCAAAAAGCAATTTTTGTGATCCCAGATTGGAGTCATTTATTCTGACCTGTGCTGCCTCTTTCTCAGAGGTCTGGGCTACAGAAATCACTTAGGCTCTGACCATGAAAGGAAATTGCACTGTGGTGAGGTACAAGGCGGGTTCCCAACTTGAGTCTGTACTTGGAGATTCTCAAAGTCATGGTACTGGTGACTTCCTGCTCGGAGGGGAGGTCACTAAACAGTGGCACCAAAATGTCTGTCCCAGCCCCCGAGCTGCTATCCCCCTTCCTGAGCCCCTGGACACTCCACATTTCCTGGGCCAGCCTGGGCCTCCCCACCCTCCTGTTACTTTGAGGGATTACATCAGATGCGGTGATGCTCCAACTCGAGGAACCAGGAGCCAAGACAGCGCTGAACCAGCAGGAACAAGTTCTCACGTTAGTTGCTCATTTGGTGCCAAGAAAACACCCAGGACTGGAGTCCCGAAATTACATGGTGGGACTTGATAATAGTCGGTTGTCCTCATGTATAAAAGTTTTTATGAACGCAAAGTATTTTGCAGGGTATTTGAGGATGCCAAGTTTAAAAATACTACCTCAGATACTATGTGAAGTTCCTGCCAGCCATGGCTGATTTTCCTGCAGTGGCCTGGTGGATATTAGATCATCTTCCTTCTTTCCCTCCGAGCGGTAGTGAAAGCAAACTTCTGTATTTGTCCTTTCAGATATACAGACAGTCTACAGATAAGATGGGACAAATAGCATACTACCTCTCCCGAAGGTACTGAGGTGTCAAACAACCTACATGGAATTCTTGGACGATGCTAAGACAAGGAGGCCGAGTGGTCTGGGCGGTCTCTGTCCACCAGCTGGCATTTTCTGTGTTCCTGCCACTACAGGATGTAAATTATCTGTGGTCCACACAGCCTGTGCCCTTGCTGGGTGCCTCTTTGCCTGAAGAACCTACACCAGCCTCCCTTTCTGGGAACTCATCACCCATCACTCCAAACTCAATGTAGACCATGTTTTCCTTTAGTTTCTGTTTTATTTATTTTATTTAAATTAAACTTACTTTGAACTGATCGTTCATATCATAAAATTGTACACATGAATAAGTTGTACCTTGTGATGTTTTACAATCCATATACATTGTGTAATGTTTAAATCGGGCTAAACATGTTTCCTCAAGGACTTACCATTTCTTTATGATAAATCGTTTATTCTACCCTTACAAAAGATACAGCCTACATTGTTTACAGCACCGGTAGTGCGCAGTGGTCCGCCAGGACTTAGTCTCAGAACCCACGGTGGCTTATGACCCAGGGACTTTCCTCCCAGCCCTGCCCCTGCCCGCCCTGGCCTTCCACCCTCTCCCTTCTCCTCCTGGTTGCTGTTTCCTCCGTTCTACTTCCCAGCCCCCTTGGGGTCCACACAGGAGCCACGTCAGCCAGGGTCATCCAGACAGGACTCGTGCTCTGGCTCCGAGCCTGGCGGGTTATTAGAGGACCCGCCTCGCGCGCTCCCGCCGCTGCCTCTGCCAGTTAAACCCTCCTCCTCGGAGCGCAGGCCGAGTCTCCCTTAGTTTTGCGTTTCTCGAGCTCAGACTGCTGGTCAGAGCGCTTGGCGGAAGGCAGGGAGTGAGCGCAGCAGCGACTCAGGCCCGGATGTCCACCGAGGCGGAGGCGACAGTCAGACAGGTTCACACCTCCCGCAAATCAGACCCAAGTCCCCTCCTCACGTGCAGAAAGCCAGGCATTACGCCTCCTTCGGGTCTCTGATTTATTCTCTGCCTGCCTGATCAGAGGGTCTTTAAGGCTTTATTCATCATCCAGGTGCAGACGATTGTGGATGCGCCATGCATCATCCAGCTGATGATAATTACAGAGCCTGCAAAACAAATTCTCAGCGAGGAGGAAAAGGCCAATGAGTCCTCCAGGTGAAGGCATAGAGCCCTGAACCTCGTCTCCTAAGAAGCGTTTTCTCTCGAGGCAGCCCCCACCCCTTTGTAAGGAGGACTCAGCTCCGCAGTTAGCTGATTTTCTGATTCTTGTAGCTGTTTAAATTCTACAGCATCATCGCAGCGTGCCCCGTGAAGCGGGAGCTGTCATGCAGTCTTCCCAGCAGGCCTGTGGCTTGTCACTAGGGTGAGGTTCAGGATCCTCGGAAGCCAGCTCAAAGCCAGCACCACTCCAAGGTGACCCGGTCTCTAACACATTTGCTGCTTGCTTTATGGCTGCAGCTTTTTCTGTTTCTGTCGAGCTTTGCCTGTGAGGATGAGTTTTATCAGACTCGTGGTTATTGTCAAACTGCCTCCGAATGGACTTCTGCCTTCTCCCCTCTGTGTGAGCAGGTCCCCGGCTGTTTGCTAACTGAATCTGTCCAGGGCTGCAGACCTGTCTGTCATAGGCTGGAACTGAACTGGAGGAGCTGAGTGCACAGACTCTCCCCGTCATCTCCTCTCTGTAGATACGCTGAACCCTTGCTGTACGTCGGAGCTGTGTGAGGCCTTTTGGAGACACACAGACAGAAGGGGCAGCCCTGACCTCGGACAGCTCAAGGTCTCTGTGAGACACAGTCCTTAAAGCGGCCATGAGCCTGAGCCACTGATTTGGGTCTCGGAGTGTGAATGAGGGTCACTAAATTTTCCGGGTCATAGTGTGACCCAAAACATGAATCTGGAGAATTAGATTTATAATTTAGGTTTTAATGGCAAGTACAGGTAACTGAATCTTAACTTTCACGGAGACTTTTTGCTTTTCTTGCAGTTTGGCTCAGAAGAAGACCCTTAGACTGTCAGAAGGAGATTTTACATAAAGTTTTACTTAGGGACCAGGGATGTAGCTCAGTGGTTTTGCACCTGCCTTGCAAGTTCAAGGTCCTAAGTTTGAACTCTGGTACCCCCCAAAAGATGATGAATTGGGAAAGTCTGGGGAGGGCAGAGATATACTAGAGAAGCTTGTGGAGCAGACCAGGGTGAGAGGAAGTGAGGCCTTGACAAAGATCTGGCCAGCAGCCTGAAAGAGGGGCACAGACCCCCCTGGCCATTCCGCTCCTGCCTGTCTTCCAGCCTCACCTCTGTTGTGGAGACACCGAGCAAACCGTCGGAGCTCCAGCTGGCAAGCAAACCCTGTTTCCTTTTGCAGCTCCCACTGAAGAGATGGAGAATATTACTCGATCAAGTGTATGTCTATCTCTTTGTCTCTTACAATGATAAGAAAATATCAGTGGATGGAAATCGTCTTCCAACTACCCTGCTTCAAGAAAGAATATCAAGTATATGAAAGAGATTAATATGGAGATTAAGGATGGGTGTGATGCGACATTGGAGAGAAACTTGGGCTGTGAGTCTGGAGGCCGCAGCCCTGGGAACGACTGTCTCATTCACTGTGGCTTTGAGCAAACCTATCTCTCTCTTGAGTTTTTCAGAGCCTTTCTCAACTGAATGATGGGATTGGGGTCAGAGAGTTTGGGCTTTTCTCAATGTTAGACTCTTTGGTCTGAATAAATTCTTAGGTGATTGAGATAGAAAATCTGATACACACAAAAAAGTAGAGCTGATGAGTGATGAGCTGGAATTTTGCTTGGTCTCCTCTGCAGCTCCCTGTTCCCATTTGATGGTTTCCTGAGACACTGTAGAAATCCAGCCAATACTGGGAGAGCCTCTGAGGTGCTACGGGAAGGACACGATAGTCACCTGTGAGCCTTCGGAGGGAAGCCACGCAGGGAAGCTACTCTAGCTCCTCTGCACACTCAGCAAGCCAGGCGGGCAGAGAAGCCACGTCCTTTATATAGCCTTCTATCAGCGCCGCAGACAATTCCAATTTGTCCCAGCCTTGAGCCTATTCGTCAGGGGTTCACTTTTCCTAAAACACTTTCTCCATATTTATGCATGAATAAGCTCTTCTGCTTAGTTTAAATTTTAAATAAACCCAATGCCAGAGTCCTTTCTTGAGAAGCACGCTCTTTGGGAAGCTCCTCACTGGAATCTGTCTCTGTCAAGGGCCTCGGAGGGACCTCAGCAATGTGCCCACACACTGAACACTTCCGTGAATGCCAGACATTACAGCCGGTCGCTGATTTTGCTCTCACTTCCCATCGGTCACATTTCCTTCATGTTGAGAGGCTTTTGGAATCTTGATGTTGACTACACAATGAGAAAATCAGTAGTTTCTATACCCCAGAGGTGTTTCAAGGGTTAAATGTATTCAGACATGAAAATTGCTTGGAACAGAATCTCCCAAGAAGTGTTCACTGTTTTACTATTTCCACATATCTAGAGAAGGGCAACATGGTAGAGTCCTGCATTCAAATCCTGGCTGAGCCATTGGAGATCATGAGTAACTTGTGAATATTAGGTTGGCAAAGAAGGCCGGGTCCTAACTCCTCTTCGAGTTGATGCGGTGAAAGTGGAGAGGACGAAATTGTTTGTCCAAACCTTGCAGCTGAGGTGAGAGGACCAGGTCTGCTGGTGGAAAGTGTCACTGCAAGGAAGGAAAGAAGCTGCTGGGAACCAGCTAGAGAGGAACTGGGGTCTCAACATGGCGCACAATGCAGTGACACGGACTGTGCGCCTAATTCCCTCGAACCTCTGTAGAGTTGGTTGTCAGAAAAATGGAGAGACCAGTGAAGCTGGTGGGCACTTATGACTCTGTTGCCACCAAACTAATTTTGTCTAAGTTAGATACGCGTTTCAGACTCTGGGTCATTTTCTTTGGCAGCTACTGCTCCTTTCTGAGGTACCTCCAGGAAGCGCAAGGTGATGCTGGAAGTTGCGTCCCTGTCTTGAGGTCATGCACCTCCGGTTT
>PVIR01005730.1:0-70269 GCA_004026965.1 Petromus typicus
GTGGGTGCGCTCAGTGCTCCCCTTGAGGCGCCCAGAGAGAGCTGGGTGCCAAGGTGACGAGCGGCCTCCCATCTGCACCCCGAAGGGGTCGCTTGCCAGCACCCAGCCCTGGAGCCAAGACTTCCTGCGGCTGCAGGAAGCATGCAGTGGATTGCATTTTGGTGCAGCCGTGGAGTTAAGCTAAGAGAAGAACTAAATAAAAGAGGGGGAGGAGTAAAATCTCAAGAAATAGAAGAGATGCTGAGGGCTGGAGCTATGACTCAGAGGAGAAAAGAGCAGAGAATATGCTAGAGAGTAGGTAAAACACAACGTGTGCGGTAATTCAATAGAGCAGCTACAAGGTAATGCCAGAAAAGCAAGCCAGAGAGCAGACACGGAAGAAACACAGGAAACAGAGGCAAGAACCTGAATGGGAGAGAGAGAGTGGGAGAGATAGACAGAGAGACACAGAGAGAAACAGAGGGACAGAGAGGCGGGAGGAAGGAAAGGAGGAAGAGGAGAGATGAGAGTGAATTATCCGAGGCAAAGACAAAACTCCCCAGGTCCCCGAACTGAAAGGCTGGCCACAGTAAGGTGAAGGCTCGTGTGCCTTCACCCAGGTGGATGGGGGGAGGGGGGTATCTCGGGGTGCAGGTTTCTGGCCTTGGCCAGCTGTGCTGAGAAGAAACTACTGGACACCAAAGTGGCAACGAGGAACATTCTGAGCATCACTCAGTCTTGTGCCCGTCGTGGCGGGCTCTTAAACCTGTGGAAGGACAGGGTGGTCCTATCAGCGGCGCTACTTTCCTTACAAAAGCCAACACCTGTAACCATCAAACCTTTTAACTTACTTAACTGTTGCATACCTCCTCATAATTTAAGAAACTTGCTTTAACTGTGGCAGTTTTTCTAGAGCATGTGGTAGAAAAATCAATGGCATTTTATATGGCCAGTAAACACTGTTCGGCTGGCCTACAGGACTAGACAGGGTCTCCATTGTATCTTTGGACTGTATCAATAGATCACTAAAAGCTGTCTGTGTGTGCATGTAGCACTTATCATTAAAGACCAAGAACACCTGCCAAATGGTTTCGGAGGGTGGTTAGCCAGACCGTAGCTGGATGTTTCATGCAAATCTTCAGATGAACATAGTCCTAAACCAGCGTTATCAAAGACATAGAATGGATCCCCCCAGCAGAGGTGTTTCCCAAAACAGACCCTGCCAAGCACATTCCACACTCTGAACATGGGGCTGGTCACCTCCCCATGCCCTGCTCTTCCCCAGAGCTAGAACCTTTAAGGCTTTGAAAGAAGGGCAGAGAGATAGGAAGAGAATAAGCAGGAAGGTGGGCAGGGGCGAGGGGCAACCGTCCAAGCAGCTCCTGGCTGTTAATGCAAACTACCCTGGCGAGTCCCTTCTGTAACTGGCCCCGGAGCCCCAGAACTGTCTACAGCAGGAAGTTCTTCACGAGGCCGTGTTGGAACTGTGTCACTCGACCCTGATCCAGGTGGTTGAGGCTTGGCTTGGACCTGTGGGGGTGTTACTGGCTGTGCTCAGTGGATGCCGAGTCAGCACTGTACCAGGCTGTGTGACCTGTGGGGATGGAAGTCTCGGCTGAACACCTACCCTCCCGTCATCCCCCAGTGACTTCCATCTCCTGCCTGGGAAATGAGTGTAGGTCTCTAAACCACGTCGACCCTCTTTTAAAGAAACAAATCCCGACCAGCTAGAGAAGAGAAGTGTCTATCTTCTTCCTATATTTGAACAGAGTAACAAGGCAGGAGAATCTTCTCTCCCTCCCTCCTTCCCTCCGCCCCCCCCCTCCCTTTCTGCACACCCAGAAGGAGCAAGCCAACCAACCATGGGCTGAAGCCTCTAAAACTGTGAGCAGAAATCGAACTTGTGTCTTTGTAAGCTGTCTTCTGTATCTTTCACGGTGAGGGACCATTGACCAGCTTGGGCCCAGGAGAGTTGCCAGCTGAAGTGTGCCATAGCACACATTGGCCCACACAGCCCCAGGATCTCAGCCCTGGCAGGTCATGTGGCTGATGGCAACTCCTTTGCCATGCGCCATGCCCAGCAGAGGAGGCAGCCATGGCAAGGGCCATGTGACTGTACAGCACTACACAAACATTCCCATCATCGCTGTGGTTACATTTATCTTCCTGCCAGGGATGAGGATGCACATGTCATAGGGTAGACCAAGGTCCAGGGCCACCAAATCCCCAACAAAGCAGAGACGTGGCATCGGTGCATGGCGCGATTTCTCCGCATCAGCTGAGTCTCCGCTAAAGATGGCACTTGTCGTTCTTCTCCCTCTCACGTCTCTCATTTCCCATTCTGTGTCTCACTTGGCTGCAGGAGCAACAGTGATTAGTTGCAAGCCAGGGTTTGCTCCCACCCATCTACTGTACACCCTCAAGCATAGGAACATTTATTCTAAAGTCTTATTTGAAAAGGTTAGTGTTTTAGGGCCGGGGATTTAGCTCAGTGGTTACGGTGCCTGCCTTGCAAGCTCAAGGTCCCGGATTCGATCCCTGGTAACCACATATAAAAAGGTGTGGTGACTCAGGCCCGTAATCCCAGCGCTCGGCAGTCAGAGGCAGAATTGCTGAGTTCCAGGCTGAGTTCAGGACCAGCCTGAATTACAAAGTGAGACTCTGTCTCAAAAAACTGAAAAAAAAGTTTAGTATTTTAATATGTAACTGGTCCTTCAGTATTAGGAAAAAACCATCTTTATAGATAGCATTTAATTGTGTGTCTCAGAGATAGAAAGTTATCCAGGATTCATTGATAAATAAAAAAAATCAATCACAAAAGTGGAAGTATAGTATGATTCCACTAATACATTAACATAGACATAAGAAAAAAAGACGCATCCACAAGGACACACAGCAAAGCAAAGCTGCTCATGCCAAGGAGGAGCTGGGTTCCCGGGTTCCCCTTCAGTGCTCTCAGTGGCATCATTTTCTCCCACAAGGCTCACCACCAAAAAAGCGCTGTCAGCTGGGCTCCGGCCTCCAACACATGGCCTCTTGGGGACATTTAAAATCCAGACCATAACAGGATTTGAGGCAGATTGTCATAAATTACACAAAAGAGATGATGCTGAAACGCCAGAGGCAGAATAAAAGATGATGTATAGGATCTGAACTATAATGGCTGTGACCTGCTTATAGCAGCACCAGAAGTTCAAAGACAGTGGAGTGATGTTTTCAGAGTCGCGGGGGATTTTCACCTTCTGATGCCATACCCAGCCAAACTATCCATCAGCCATGCTGGTGGTGAGAAAATAAAGATGTTTTCTAATGTTCTAAGGTTCAAAATTCTACTTCTCAGTGCCTTTCCTCAGGAAGCTTGTAGAGAATATGCTTTCTTTAATAAAGTAGTGAATCTGAGTAAGACAGGCATGAAAACCAGACAAACAGGAAACACAGGGCCCCAGATGGCACAGAATTCCCAGGGTAGATACAGCGATAAGTATTTGGACCACTGATGTGACCTACCTAGAATGCCACCAGTGAAATTTGAACTAGAAAATAGAAGAGTCTCACAAAATTTCCTTTAGGGAAAACAAACAATCCTCAGATTGTTTGACATATTTAACCATATGGGAAATTATAGGCAAGTTTAAAAACAATATATACATAGAACAGAAAAATGCAAATATCTGATAATTAATCACATAAGAGTAAAGTGTTCCACATGCAAAAAAATTAAATTGTAGCATTCTACTTGTCTCAATGGAGAATTTGTATAGCTCCTCTAATGTCAATTCTGGGTCTTGATTTAAATGAAAAATATGCTATTATGCTAATGGGAGACTTGTGTAAGGGAGCCGGGTGGGAGCTGCTGAGCCGCAGCACTGGATCCTGACCTCCCGTCCTGTGGAGCCCACGGGCATGGTCAGGAGACTGACAGGCTCTGAGTGAGCATGTGACCACACGGTTTTGAAATAGGGAGGTAAGTGCACAAAGAGACAGCCGAAGTGTTGAAAGAAAATCTGTCATTAGAAGTGGAGCTCTGGAGCAGAGAGGGCGCAGTGAGTGTCTGCTGTCCTCCCTTTAAAATGTGCCGGTAACCATTAGCTTTCAAAATATGTGATGAGTAACTACACTTACAGTGTTTGCGTATAATATTTCATTATGCAACTTCAAAAAATCACACTTTTAAATACTTTAATGAAAAAAATCATCTTAAGATAATGATGTTTTAAAAATTCAGGATACGAAATATACTTGGCATATGATCCCACTCTTAAAAAATAGTTGGGAAGAAATCCCTGTATAAGCAATTATTGCTTCGTAGAGTAGAATTATAAGTAGTCGTAACTGTATTTTCTGTGCTCTTCTTTCCCTCCAAAATTTACACAGTAAGTGTGTGTTAATTTCATGAAATAAGAGGTTAATTTTCTGTTTTGAATCTATAGTGGCTCATGCCTCTTCTTCGGTTATTCTGCCAAAGATCAAACTAGAGAAATTAATCTAAAGGGCAGGACAGGCAGCACAAGCAGCAGTGTCACTAAATCATGGATTTGGCTGACCAGGAAGTAACAAGCAATATTTCAAAGCAACACAGGCAGCGGACAAGCATGTCAGACTCTCAGGGCCGGAGGGAAAGGCGAAGATGACCAGCATCTGGGGCTGACAGACTTCCTGCTACTCTCCAGACATTCAGGGCAGTCTGTCCCGGGCCGGCTCATTTCCAGCTCTGCACACACTCGGGAATTTTATTTAGAATAAAAGCCAAAAACTTGGTGTTTCCCTGGAGCCTCGGCGCGAAGTGAGGAGGCTCATCTTAGAGGTGCTGGGAGTAGAGTTCATCTCCAGGAACCTCACCAACCTGGGTTCTGCTCCTTTACTGACAGGGCCCTGAGAAGTTAGAAATGACAATTTGAATAGAAGAATGAGGTATGGTGGCAACTCAGTTCAGCAGCTGAATTTGTTCCACGATTCTGGGGAAGATGGCCACATTTGAGAAAGAGGCCAAGGTCGTGTTCATCACCCAATGCAGAGTTGTGAACAGAGGCAAAAGTCTGTTGAAGGCTTCTGTTTGTGAATTAGAATGGTAGTGAGCCAAGGTATTACTGTATGGGCACCATCCTGGTCCTTTGTGAATCGTGATTATCCTCTGACTAGCATGGCCGCAGCATTCAGACACAAACAGCCACTGCACACTACCCAGTCCTGGGCACAGAGCACGAATGAAGACTTTGCGGCCGTCACTGAAGAGGAGCGCGGGCAGATCTGAGGGAAGTGGTACGGCTCTTCATGGAGGGAGAGATGACGCTGGCGCGTTGTGTGACTACTGGAGTAGAGCTTTTAGGATGCGTCAAGAAAAGTGGCTTGGTGTCCTGGCGGATGGCAGCAAGTCTTGGGGGTATTTTATGACTTCCTCACCCCAGTTTTGCTCCCCAAACTGTCTCTGTTCAGTTGTGATTTTCCATGGTATTCATGAACTTGCCAGACAGGACAGTGTGCATTCATGCACTTGCGTCTAAATTGCTTTCCCTTTTGATAGTAGATGCCACCTAGGGCATGTTAGTGAGACTGTTAGGAGCAGGTACCTGGGCAGGAAGCAGGAGTGAGATGCCAGTCATTCTGCACATACCCTAAACTGCCCCCAGAGCCCAGAGCCCAGGAAGTAAGGTGGGCGGAGTCTGGACCCTTTTCCCCAGGAGGGCGGTTTTCGAGCTCCACCCATGTGGGGTCACACTGGGGCTCTGAGCCCAGTTCCTGGCTGACAGCTACAGCAAGCCAGTGGAAGCCAGAGAGGGGCAGAGCTCACGGCATTCCCCAAGAGCTTGCGTAAGAGCCCAAGGGACTTCATCACTGCACTGACTCCAGCCTGGCAGCTGGTGCCAGCCTATGTCCCTTGACACTGGTGTGAGTGCCTCTGCCTCACTTACCTTTACCCCTGGCCCTGCCCCTGTTCCCTGGGCTCTATCTGTGCCAGGGGACAGTCCCGCTCTGACCATGTGAGTTGCAGGAGGGGCCAGTGTGCATGGGGCTGGGCACGGGTATCATACAGCCTCACCGCCTCCTATTCCCCTGGAGAGCTGGGCAGGCTCGAGAGGGCAGAGGCCAGGTGTGACCTCTGCCTGACCTATGCCTGACCTGAGCTGAAGCTCTGGCCCAGGAGCACACTCTGGGCAGGACAGAGGCCCCCGCAGTCTGCTCATGAGCTGCTGCTCGCTGGTCTGTGCCTGAGAACATGGGCATTTTTGCAAAAGGTACTTGTCTGCCTCCCTGCAGAGTGTGTCTGTGAGGGCTGGCACTTGGAGCATCTGTGGGACCTGCCTGGGGTCCTCGTCGCATGAGCAGCCCCTTGTGCCAGATCAGATGTGGCCACAGGGGTCCCGCCTCCTGGGAGTCTTGTTTTGAGTTCCCCGATGGCTAGCTTTTGTAGTCACAGGAAGGCAGAGTGAAGGGGCTGGAACAGACGTGGTCACCAGCACGTGGCCGCCTTGTCCTTGTGGGTGCAGCAGGCAGGCGGAGCACCACCGTGGGTAACCTGGAAAACCTGGAGCACCATCACCTGCTGCTGCACAACAGGGGCTCCAACACTTAAACACCTAAAATGCTTCCTTGTGCCTCCGTGAGTTCTGTGAATCAAGAATCCGGAGCAGCTGGCTGTGGTGCTGCCGGAGGCCTCTCACATGGTCACACAGAATGTCACTGAGCTCTAGAGGAGTGACTGGGTCTGGGCATGGCTTCCAGGGGCTCCTCCATGTGGCCGGGTGTCCCTGTGATAAGGTGGCTTGTTTTCCCCATAGCGCCCCATCCTGTGCGCAGACGGAAGCTTTGTGGTCACGAAGGTCACAAAGGTGACCTTCACCCAGGAGAGGACGTGAGCAGGAAAGCAGTAACAAGCAGGCCTTTGTGAACTGTCCAGCTTTCCGCAGGTGTGGGTGGAGTGAGCATCTTGGTCCCTCGCCCTCCAGGACAGATAGAGCCTGTCTTTTAACCAGGTTTCTGCACTTTTCTAGAGCCCGTGTGACAAACCAAAAATGTGAGACTGCGAGGAAAGCCCAAGTCCCCCGTGAGTTCTGCGGGACTCAACATCTTCAGTTGGAAATAAAGCCTCTAAACACGCGCATAGACACGGCCTACCTGGTGATGCTTTCCTGTGCAATTGGAAATAGTTCCCACACCCCCCGGCCGCAGAGCGAGGATCCTCTGCCTTTCCTCCTCCCCCTCCTTCATGACCTCTTGCTGCTGGGATGTGATTACTCACAATTCCACAGTGACTGAGAGAAGAGCCATTGGTTCAGGTGTGATCATGTGATATTTAGCATCTTGTACTAGTCATGTTGTAAGATGGCTCATTTATCAAGTTAAAATTTATTAGAAGTATTTACTCACCTTGCAGAGTAAGTCACTCACTGTCCCAGGGTTTACTGTCATAGATAATCACTGGTCAACCAACATTCTTCCCTGAAGGGGAGGATAGTAAGCGCGAGTGACAGGATTTCTGCTGAGTACATTTTAAAGGAAAGGTAAGAAGAGAAAACCCAACCCAAATTAAAGCCATCCCAAACTTGTTATATAAATTCTCTCCTCCAGATGTTGAGGAAAGTAGGTATTATAAAATATGTGTACATAGGTGTATGCTATGTAAATTATTTCCAGGCTCATCTGATGGATGTAGCTATAAATCTGCAATCAGGATGATGAGACATTAAGAATTATTTCTGGAGTGTGTGATATTTGCCAAGTGACTTACAGCTATTTACGACATCGTTATTTCACATTAGCAGTATTCTTGCTGGATGAGGGAAGGCTGGGAATAAAGAATGTGCTGGAGTGAAGGCCTGGGAAGGAGGCTTCGCTCTCACGTCCAGCGGATGCCCTCTGTCTGGGGAAGCAGACTACAGTGCCCAGCCACTCCCACGCACGATGCCATCTGCGCCCACGCACGATGGAGCGGGAGCACCGTGTGTCCACGTGTGGTCGTGAGCTCAGCTTTCTTCCCTGATGCTGGTGGTGACCAGCCCTCCACCCCCTCTCCTCTTTCAGAGGTGTCATTTAGCAGAGGGAGGCGGAGGACAGAGGCCTGCTGGGTGGAGACGTGGGCCTCGGCTTTTCGCCGTCTCTTTGCCTCTGAGTCTTACCTGTCTCACCAGGACGGCAGCGTGAGTGTTTCAGGGGAAACGGGGCTGTGGGAGTAACTCCGTGGGCTCCGAGTGCTCGGAAGACGCCGAAGCTCCAGCACGTGGTCATCAGTTCTCCCATCCACACAACAGCTGCTCCGCCTCCTCCGACCTGAAAGCTGTCCCGGCTGGAAGCTGCGCGTGTGGCCAGGTGCCTGAGTCAGTGGACGCTGTGCAGGTTTTGTGCCCTTCACACCAGGGGCAAGCGAGAGTGAGGGTGCTCGCTCTCTCGACGCTGCAGGCGAGTCTGGCTGAATGAAGACGCCTGTCTCTGGCCACGACATTCACCGGACAGAAATGAGCAGCACACAGTGGCCACTGAACGATAGATGTGCTGGAACCATCGCCGAGAGAAAAGAGACTCATGGCATGAATCTCACTTCCCCTCTGCTTTCTTCTGGTGGAAACGTCACCGACATGAAAACCCACCACATACAGAGCTAGGGTGACGCTTGGGTTTCCAAGGCCCTTCCTGCTGCAGCTAGAAAAAGGCCTGGACGGCCTCAGACCGGACAGGCTGCGCTAGTACAACCCCGTATTCCTCAGGGAGCAGGAGAAGCCATAGTCCCTGCAATGTTCAACTCACGATGTCTGTATACAATCAGGGTCACACGCACACACACGCACACACAGAGGCACACATATGCATGCGCGCGCACACACACACACACACACACACACACACACACACAGTTAGGTCAAGAAAAAAAGTCAGCATAATCTAAGCCAGTTTCAGAGTGGCCCAGAGCCTGGATTTGGCAGACAAATACTTTGAAGCATCTACTGAAACATATCCAAGATTTAAGGACAAATATGATCTTCAGTGAGTATATTTTAGCAGTTCTTAATGTGTGGAAAACCTCAGCAGAGAAGAAGAAAACTATAAAAAAATACTAGAATAGAATGAACTGTCTTTTTAGAATTGTATAAAAATCATTGGAAAGTTTACCAAGAGGATTCAGTAAGGACTTGAAGACAGCAGAACTGACATAATTTACTCACTTGGTAGAAAAAATACTAAGAATGAAGAAAAACCACACAGAAACTTGGAAACCTGTGGGGTGAAGGGAAACAGCACAAATGTGTAACTGGGGTGGGAGAGAGAGGGGAAGCTGGCATGGTGGCAACACCTGTGATCCCAGCACTCGGGGAGGCCGAGGCAGGAGGATCAACAGTTCAAGCTTAGGGCCTCAGCAAGGCCCTGTATAAAAAGATCTGGGCTGGAGACTTAGCTCAGCATGAAGGCTCTGGATTCAGTCCTCGGTAGCAGAAGAAGAAAAGGGAGGAGGCAGAAGGGGAAGGGGGAGAATAAGAGGAAGGAACGAGAGAAGGAGAAGAGGAGAAGCAGTGTGAGAACGGGGTGGACAGGGGCTAAGAGGCAGTGGCCGAAAAGCTCCCACATGTGCAGGAAACTATCATTTATAAATTGACGGTATTTGAGAAATCTTAAGCAAAGTGAATAAAGAAAACTATACCCAGGCTCACTGAAGTCAAACTGTTATAAGTGAAAAAGAAAAAAATATAAGGAAATATAAGAGAAAAACAATATAAGCAAAAAATTTGAGAAAAAAATCTTTAAAGCACACCGGAAAAAAAAGCAGAAAAAAGAAAAAGAACCAGTGAGCTATGAAACTCAGAGGACTGAGGGAAGAATCTGCTATGGCGGACAGAGAGCAGGAGTCTCATGAGTCCAGCTGCGGGTGTTCGCGGAAGGAAAAGCCAGCAGAGTCCTTAGCCACTGGTTCTCGTTTTCCTCAAGCATGAGATGAGAGAGCGCAGACTCCAGGCTGAGACGGGTGTAGGACTGAGTTCATCAGAAAGGCCCTTTGCACAGCACCCACCCACCCTATGTAGTAACAGGGTCATGTCATGAAGACGATGATGGAGATGGAGAAGAGGCAGCGGCATCTGTGTGGCGGCTCCTTGGATGTCTTCAGGGACAGGCGACTTGCAGACCGAGTCTCCCGCACCTTCTGCAAGAGTCGCCCTCACTCTGAGGGGAAAGGCTCATCGTGTCCCGACAGGAGGCCTAACTGTCCAGTAGCATGTCAGGAATTATGTGACAAGCAGTGTGTACACACACACAGATACACACTTGTACAGACACATGTATGCACGAGCTTTAGCAGAATTCTTGACAATTGGGCCATCATGCTGGCATCCTGGTAAAAGCATCTGTCTCACATCTGTTCTCTGTTCAGTGTCTGCAGCAGATGCTTCCATCTGAAAGACGGAGACACCAGAACAGGGCACAACCCCAGCTTATCCGGAAATGCTTCCGCTCCCCTTTGGAGCAGCGCAGGGAAAGGGAACAGACACTTTTCTCTTTTGCATAGGCAGCTGGAAGCACTGTATGTGTGTGTATACATACATCACACACACGTACACACACCACACATACATGCACACAACACACACACATACCCACACACATGTGAGACTGGGGCAGACACTTTTCTCTTTTGCATAGGCAGCTGGAAGCACTGCATGTGTGTATATACATACACCACACGTACATGCACACACCACACACACACATACCCATACACGTGTGGGACTGGGGAATGGTACAGGTGGTTTAAAAAATAAAGCACATGCAAATCGGAAAACGTGATCAAGTGTGGAGATCACATGGGTAGAAAGAAAAAGTAAGGTCACACAGTGGGAGTTCCCTGCTTGCTGTCCTGTGTGCGGGAGGTGCGGCTGATTGAGGCCAGACCCAGGCACCACAAGGGAACTCCTGCAATAGAAGTCACTATGGCAAGCAGCTGCTGGGATAGGAAGTCACTGGAACAAGAAGTCTCCATGACAGAAAGTCACTGTGCTGAGCCCATAATGGGCTTACGTATTAATTCACACAGAGGTGGGATCACTACAAAAGTTGTCTGGAATCTCAGCGTGGGAAATTCATCTCTTTTCCCCATGTATTTATTCAAACATTTGTTTATGTCACTATAGACTCATGAATATTTATTTTTTAACTTGGGTTATAGAATAGTGTATACTATTCTATTTATTTTGTTGCTTGAATTCCTCCTGCTTTGCCCAATGTGGGCGACTTTGTTTGGCTCTCACACCCTATGGCAATAGTGCTGTACTTATGACTTCTGCTTTGAATACTTCCTTATTTTCTTTGTAAATTTTTAGTTTTCTTAATACATTTTGAATTCGACACAGTAATTATGCATAAGGATGCAGTGTGACATGACAACATAAATAACGTGTGATGATCAACCAGATCAGAGCACCTGGCACAGACATTACTTTGATATTTCATTTTTAGTTTGTGTTGGGAAAATTCAAGATCCTCTCTCCCAGCCATTCTTAAATATATGGCTAATTGTCTCCAATCACAAGTATTCTAATACTGTACTCTCTTTTTCTGTGGAATCTTCTGTAATCCTGGGATGGAACCAGGGCCTCATGCATGGCAAGCAAGTACTCTGCCTCCCAGGTGTACCCTAGTCCCTTCCGTGCTCTGTGACACTAAAAGATGTCCCAGAAACATCATTTATGCCTGCAAATATTAACCCAGGGGGATCTTATTCCTTTTTTTGAGAATGGTTTTAGAAATCAAGGTCTAAGCATTAGAGATGCTCATTGCTATTAGGGTGTTACTGTGCTCAGGAGAAAAACCGGAATTGCAGGCACACGTGCTGACCTGTGTGCACGCACACATGCACAGATGCTTCCGTGGGTGCTCTCCTGTGGAGCTCAGTGTCCATGCGTGTGCCTCTCCACTCCCAGCAGGTCACCTCACCGGTTCCCTCTCCTGCCCTGCTGCGGTGACTCCACTTCCTGTGTGACAACCTAGTTCCCCCTCCATCCTGCCAGTCCTCCCTCTGCACTGTGCTCACACAGTCCTCACCCCACAGCCTTCCTCCTGCTCTGCCTCACGTCCAGCCCTCGATTGATTCCTGCTTTAGACAGACCTCTCCCAGCACTGGCATGCTTGCATGTACCTTTTCCTCTCCCAGACAGAAGGCTCATGTCCAGCTCTTTGCATATCTGGATCTACCTTCCTTGAGGTCGAGCCTAAATGCCACCTTATGTTAGTCAGCTTGCCTGGTGCTTCAGCAATGTAGTCCATTCCCACAGCATGAGGAGGAGAGGGCTGTTTTGGCTCACGGTTTCAGAGGCGCCAGTCCCTGGTCAGCTGGTGCCAAGGTGGAGTGGCGCGGTATGAGAGTCTCATGGAGGAAGCTACTCCCTATGTGGTGACAGGAAGAAGAGAGAGAAGGGATGAATCGGAGTGCGCAATGTGGGTTCCAAAGACACGTCCTTGACCTGCCTCCTCCAGCCAAGCCCCGCCTCCCAGCTGCACATCTGTCTGTCTGTCCTTCTGTCCATCAGGCTGGGACTCAGGATGAACTCACCGATGAACACTGCCACCCACAACCCAGTCGACTCAGCTGTCCTGAGGCCAACTGCATCTCCGATAGCTCCAAGCCCATCTGCTTGGTGTGCGAGGGAGCAGGGTCTGCACGGTGGGCTCAGCCTGCGGGGCTGAGAGTGTGATTTCTACCCTCCGAGGTAGATCCTGTTTGTTCTGTTTGGTTTTCCCTAATTTTGCAAAAGAGAAAATTGAATTGTGGCAAAACTGAGTGCCTTGCCCAAGGTCCTACAGGAAGTCCAAAGTTGCAGACTGCACCTCAAGTCAGTTGATTCTGAAGCTTGCGCCCTTAACTGCTGTGCCAGCCTGTCTCCAGGGCATTGTGACAGCCTGGCCCGTGCTCGTCCCTCCCAGGGGACACTGCCAGTGTGGCAGAGGTGTGGGAAGCCCAACTGCAGCAGGCATGAGTGTGCCCAGGCAGGTGAGGGGTCCTGTGTCCCTCTGGTGGGAGCTGAGTCCCCAGGGTGCCCTGCCCAGGGTGAAGGCTTCTGGCAGGAGGGAGAAAACACATGTGCGGAGACGCGGGCCAACCCTGCCCCACAGGGGCTGCTCAGAGCCCAGGAGCGACTGGCAGCGCTGGGCTCTTCAGGTGCAGGGACCGCTTGTGCCAGCCGAGAGGGAAGGGTGGCCCACAGCTGACAGCCACGTCTAGGAGAGAAGGCTCCATCGGCTGGCAGGGGAGACAAGCAGGAACTCCCTCTGGACGGTCAGTTAATTATTTATCCAACAGATATCACTGTGTATTTCCTGTTCACCGAGAGGACCTGGAATAAAACAAATGCCCTGCCCGTGTGGAGGTTCAATGTGTGCTCCTCTCACGGCAGAGGAATGAATCAAACAAAGCAGATGGAGGGCGATCAGGGCCGCTGTCCTGGAGAGGAGCACACTCAGAGCTCAGGAGGACTTGCCGGGCCGCAGGCGGGCGCTGGAGCAAACCTCACTTCACAAACCAGAGCTCACCGGAGTCCTTTCAAAGATGCCCCATACAGCCCTGTGCGCGCACCCTGGAACCATGACGGCGCTGCGCTGTTGCTGTTCGTGTGCTGGTCTGCGTTTTGCTCCGACCGGTGCTCTCATTACCTTGCTTTTACTTGGTTTCCTGTTTGCTTGTCTGCACGTCACTCTATCTGCACTCTTGTCTGCACGTGGAGAGAGCAGGGACAGTGCATGGTGCTCCCCCAAGGGCCTGACACCTGAGCTGGGGATGGAGGCTTCTGAAATGTCTTCTCACAGCAAGGCCAGAGTATTCACCTGCGTACAGAAACCTGCAGGTGAAGACCAGCCGTTTCCCGCTTTAAGGAGACCTCCCCCCACCCGGGCAGCCGCTGTGTGCAGGGCGAGCCCTGAGGGCCCAGATGCTGGCAGGTCCTGACACGTGAACCCTGAGACCCCTGTGCCACGACAGCTTCCGGCTGGCTCAACTGAAGCTCCGAATAGCATCACGGAGCGAGTTGTGTGGCCCCTGCCGGACAGAGAGTGTGAAGTGTGAGAAACCCTGCTGTGTACCTCGCCATCTGTGGGCCCGTCTGTACCTGGCAACGGCAGGCTGGCAGGGCAGGCAGTGTGCCTCACTGTCAAGAGTGGTGCTCAAGATGTTATCATCAGGTTCCGGGACAGGCGCGGCAGACCTGGCCCCCGTGCCTCCTCACGCTCAGTGCCCTTGCAAGGCCAGTGTCCTGTGGCTTGTGGGGCTCAGCAAGGTGAGGGGCGCTCTGCTCTCTGATACTGTGCACCACTGTGCTGGCAGGGACCCTGTAAGACGACCTCTCCCGGCACTCTCCTCCCTGGGCTTCGACCCCATGAATGTGGGCCCTGGCTCTGCTCCCCAACACTCGGAGCCTCTTTTCTTTTACCTGAGTAACAGACTCATTAACCCAGACTTTTGAAAATGTTATTATTAGAACTTTAATCACCCACGTCCTCCTTTTCAGTTCTTTCTAAAATTACTTTCTGGCCATAACAATTATGTCAGTCAGGGCCTGGCTGAGTGGAGCCATGGCCCTGGGCTAGGGCGGGCAGTGTCTCCCGCCAAGGTACGTGAGTTGGCTGCTGATGGCTGTGCCCGTCTCCCACCTCCACCCCTGGCCTCTGTCCACAGTCCATGTCCTCTATCGGCAGGTGGCTCCTAACCTGGCTGCTTCGGTTTCTGTTGTAGCTGTGACTTAGCTCCGGCCTGGAGGCCGCCCTGACCGCACTCCGCTGTGCTGCACTCTCCGCTTTTGTCAGCAGAGTCTTAGCAGGGCAACGAAATGGTCCCTGCTGCCTTGCAGTCTTTTATTCATTCAGCAAACACCTGCCTGCTGTTGTTACAGAGTCTGTCCTTGGGAGTAGGGAAACAAAGCAGTAGAAATCTAGACCACAAGTCACACCAAGAGAGAACGGTGCTCAGGAGACTCAGACCAAGGAAGGACGAGGCTGCAGCTCCGTGTGCCTGGCTGGCAGAGGCAGCTGGGAGCCACTAAGTTTCTTCAGGGATGACGGGGACCATGGGAGAGGAGCCAGGAGGACGGAGCCTGGCGCACCTCACATGGAGACACCTGTGCGGGGCGGCTCGTGTCACACGGAGGCTGGAGCAGCCTGCAAGGTGATGAGCAGGCCCAGCCAGGAAGGGCCGGGGCTGCGGTCAGCATCCAAGAACCGCCTAGCAAAGCCCCTCCTTGCCAATGTGGGTCTAGCAGGCCTGACCGGGTTACACGAGACCCACCTGCTTTACTCAAAGCCAACTCTTTTGAGAGTCAGCTGTCCCCAAAGGCCCCTCACACAGAATAGGTTGTTTCTGGTCCCCTGGGCCAGTCATGTTGGCAGACGGAAAGCCCACTGCGCTTCAGTGCGCATAGGGCCATGGGCTCGTCCCCAGGGGGCGGGGTGAGCCGCTGCCTTTCATAGGTCAGAGGAGCGGCCTAGGGTTCTCCAGGTGTGGAGACAGTGGTGCTGAGCACGGTGGACACCCTGAAGGGCCTCACTGCTCCCAGGTCCAGTCTGTTCGTTTGTGCTGCTCCTCCTGCGAGAAGTCATCTATGCAAACTGAGAGGCTGAGGGAGTCCAGCAGAAGCTATCTGCTTAGTTCCCAGGTCACATGAGCTTCCCTGTATTCATCTGAGCACCTGCCGTGCACAGGTGCTGCGGGCTTGGCCTGCAGGAGTCGAGCGTGTGTGGCTGCCGCCCACCTGGGAAGGGCCCTGTGGGCATAAATGTAAGTCTCAGATGATGGCCTCATTCATTGCATCAGAAGCCAGAGAGCCTGAGGGCGGCCCAGGGTGGGCATCCAGCAGGGTGGGGGCGACCTTCCCAGAGCACCACAAGGGGACTTCTGGGGTGCTGTTCCCTGGCCACACCAGGATCAGGGTACGTATTTCCTTCCAGAGCACCTGTCCAGAGTTGGTTGAGCTCAGTGTCCAGGACAAAATGCCTCTTTGATGATGTAATTCAGCATCAGTCAGGTCCCTGAAGCTATGAATTGTATGCCTTTGTGGTCTCCAAGAAGGAAGATGCCAGAGATATGTATGTTGGCCCTGAAATGACCCTCAAAGATCCACATCATTATCTCAAGGGGTAAACATGTGGTCTCAGGCTGTGGGTTACTGGGTGGTGGTAGTGGCTTCAGGAGGTGAGGCCGGTAGGAGGAAGTGAAGTCATTGGGGGCGGGGCCTTGAAGGGGATTGTGGGACCCCAGCCACTTCCTGTTTCCTCTGCTATGTGCTGTGTCACCACAGGCCCAGAACAGCAGAGCCAGTCAATTGGAACCGGAACCTCTGAAACAGAAAAACAAAACTTTCCTCCTTTTAAGTGAATTATCTTAGGTATTTTGTCACAGCTAACACAACAGAGCAGAGGGAGATACTATACTTTCCCTTTGCTGAAAATAATGAGCAAGAAGGAAGCATTTCCTATGCAGTCGTAATTGCAGGGTCCTGGCAGACAGAGCTATAATGAGGAAGACATTGATATTTCCATAGATGTCAGGGAGAAAGAAATTGGAGTAAAATGTAAAGGGAGAAAATGATAAAAGGCAAAACAAAATCCCAAGTCATGCACGAGCACTGGGATTCCCCTGAGATAAACCCCTGGTTAGCATCTGCGTAAATGCTTCAAAAGGAGGATTGATGTATGGATGTCAGAGGTCTCGACCCTTCTAGTTAGTGAGGAAAATGGAGTTAGTGGCTGAATCCCCATCAGCTGAGCCCAGGAATGCATCTAGGAAAACCACCTTTCAAAGGTGTGTCCACTCTGTGGTCTGGATGTTTGGGCCCCCAGTGTCTAGGTTGACACCCTGAGGCCCCAGGTGATGGTGTGGGGTTGTGAGTCCCTTGGGCATGGTGGGAGTGAGCCCTCCTGAAGGGTGAGCACCCTTATAGAGAGGCCTGTGGGCCCCTCGAGCTTCCTCCACACTGGAACAGGACAGGCTGTCCCTTGTACCAGGGCAGGGTGCTCAGCAGAATTCAGCCAACGGCCCTCCGCATGGTCCCGTGGGGACCAATGGGGGCCAATGTCCGGATGGCGTGAGGTGACTTTCTGCTGTTCTTCACCCTCACTCTGTGATGCTAGCTACAGAAGCCTGGGGTAGAGAGTGTCGGAAGAGCGCTCTGCTCACTCATTCTTGCGGCAAGAACGCCCTGAGCTCACACCCGTGCTAGTGCCATGCCAGGCACAGGGACAGAGGGCAGATAGCGGCTGTGGTGCCAACTGGTGGCCACTCTTCCTGTGGTGCCAACTGATGGCCACTCTTCCTGTGTTCACCATTGCCACTTGGGGACAAGTCCTTTACAGAATTTCCAGCAATGGTCGGCTCGTTCTGGGGAAGAAAGTAGAGGTCCGGATCTGGTCTCCTACTGGAGGCACAGTTGTGAGAAAGAGACCACGTGCAGACATGAGATGGTGAGAGGGGTCCAGAGGAAGACGGAGGAAGGTCCAACACTCCCGTCGAGAGTCTGCCTCAGTCCTGGCTGTCAGGAGGACAGGACCTAGAAGTCAACGGAGCCACAGATGAGTTCAGCCGCACCAGTCTCTCCTGGGCGATGCCTGAAGCGCTGAGTCTGAGCAGAGCGTGCTGTTCCTGTCGCTCTCTGGCAGCGTGAGCGTGGACAGTTTCCTTAACTGTGTGTCTGTTTCCTCATCATTAAGTCAAAGTGAGCAGACGTGCCTCTGTTACCTTTGGTCTGGACGTGGAGATTTAGTGAGCTGGTGTGAGTAGATCCAGCAGGACTGGGCAGAGGAAGACACTCGGGAGCTGCTGCCTCTCGTGATTTCTTTCTGAACTCTAGATCTTTAATCGGGTGTGGATATTTCCTGGCAAAGGTAAACAAGGGATGCTGTGGTGCATTCGGTCACCCACAGGAGCCTGGTCTGTCACGCAGATGGAGCGTGGTGACTCTGGTTCTCAGTGTGGGTGACCTCTCCTTGGCCCAAGATGTTGAGCCCAGATGTTTGGGACTGTGAGCTTTGGGGTGTTTGCATATAAACCATGAGGTGTTCGAGACAGAAGCCAGGCCGAAACACACAATGTATGCTGAGTCCAAATTCTACGCATGGCCTGCAGGTAATCACCTGCCACCTGTGTTTCCACTGCGATGCATCACAGGGGATCAGGAGTGGAATTTTCCACTGTGACATCATTAAAATGCAAAGGTGCTGCTCCTTGGAGTATCAGAGTGCACGTTACACTGGTGTGCGTGTCCGGTGCAGAGGGTGGGGTGGCAGTGTGCTCACTCACCTTGGCGGCCCGTCCCTCTGGGTCATCCTGACACAGCACACAGATTAGGTTCCATGCCTCTGGCTGAATGCTGTAAGAACCAGTAGCCTAGATAGGCTCTGAAGTCCCGTCGGACCCAGCAATGTGGGGTCCAGTGGCTCTGGCATCAAAGTGACCTGAGACCCAACAAGCAACTGCAGGCTCTAGAATAGCACTGTCCAGAGCAATAGGCAAATTGTGCAGGTTGCTGAAAGCTTTCCAATAACCGTATTCTAGATTTTAAAAAAATAAGCGAAATAAATAAACATCACAGATGTGTAAATATCGTATCTTTTCTTTGGTAAGAGAATATGAAATTGTAAATGAGTTGTAGTATGTATAGTTGATATTGTGAAGTAGAAAATATTTAAAAGGAAAGAGTGTAAGGGTAAATAACGAGGGGAAAATAAATGTGGTAATAATAAAGAAAAAAAAAACAAAGATTGTGTATATCGGGGGTGGGGGGGGATGCAGGGTGGGGGAAAAAGGGAGAAAATGAGAATGAAGTCATGTCATATTCTGGTACAAACTCTCAATGTTGAATGCGATTATCATGTGTATTCATAATGTACCAATAAAGATAATTTTTTTAAAAAGTAAAATCTACTCAATAACATTTAGCCCCGTATAACTAAAAGATAAACAATTCAGTGTGTAATCAATATAAAAACTGGGTTAATTCATATTTGTATATGAAATTCACAAAATCCAACATGGACATGAACTTTGGGTTCCTCTCAGTGCAAAATAGCTGCACAAGGAGAGTGGCTGCCACGCTGCTCCCTCGGAAATGTGGCTTCCACACCCTCGAGCCTGGAACTGTCAGGGAGTGGGACACAGGTCCCGGTTCTGCGCTGTGAACCATGACAAAGCATACAGTGTGCCTCTGGTCTGTCCCTGCAGAGCACGAGCCCCACTTGCGGTGCTGTGAGACGTGGTAACTTTGGGGACAGTCCTATTTCTCGCGGTTCCAGAGGCTGAGGTCCCGGGAGAGGGTATGAGCTGTTCCCACTTCCTGTCTGGCTGGAGCCTGGCCTCTGCTCTTCCCAGCGTGTCCACATGGCTCAGAGGGGAGCAGCCCATGCCTCTCTGGCCCACGAGCCCCCGCTGTGGCAGCCCTTCCCTGGGTCCCACTTGGCCCTTCCTCTTTGGCCTGGAGCTCTGTAGGGTGACTCCCGAGACTGGCTGTGGTGATGTATGACCACCAACACACTTTGCCACACACAGCTCGTCCCCACTTCTTGTTGGCTGAACATCTTCTTTGTTCTGGGATTTACAATGGCCAGGTTTTCTCTGGCTTCATTCTACAATTTCCCCAAATCTCCCCAGATCTCAAAGATTATGTAGAAGACATCATCCCAAATGCATCACTGTCTGAGCTCACAGGAGAATAATTTAAAAGAGATGTCATTTGACACTATCCCTTTTAGATCCAGTATCTGGGCCTACGTTATCTTCTCCTCTTGACAGGGATTCATAACCTTTGGCCTATCATATTTGTAGAAACAAAACTATGACCAGAGCGAACGTCACGGGGCCCGGATGCAGTGAGGACGCTTGCTGGGACCGGAAGTGCACACGGAGATGGCTGGTTATCAGCCCTCAGATCACGATCCTCGCCACTGGCTGAATGCACTGTGAATTTATACGCCAGTATCTTGGGGATTTTCACTCCTAAACTGGACTCAGAAGCAAAATCACCTGTGCTGGTAGAGAAAGTGCTCAGAAGAGGAAAGGCTGGAAAGACCCTGCTCTGTGGTACCTGGCCTTTTACCGCCACTCTATGATTTGAACATAAGACACACACATAGAGAAGCCTAATTTAAAAAAAATAATCACACCTTTGTGTGTATCCGTGATGTGGTAATCATTCCATGTCTCACGTTTTTGATAAGGAATTTTGTCATCTTTCTCAATTTCTTAGCCTGGATAATTTAGATTCCTAGTTAACTGAATTCTAATAATTCAGGACTTAAAGCTATTATAAAATAATTGTTCCATTAAACGAGTTACACTTCTTCTTGAGGTTGGCTTTCCCTTGAAGACTGGGAACAGACGCGCTGTGGACGTCCTGCTCGGCTTCAGGGGCCGAGCCCGGGGCAGCGAGGACTCAGTCCAGCTGAGCAGGAGGCGCTGGACAAGCACCCGCCCAGGAGAGGGGCGCTCCTTTTCTGAGCGCCTTTTTCAGCACCGGCTCTGCTCCCCCATCACTCCCACATTGCTCCTTTCTCTTCTGAGCTGGGATCGCACTGTCGTCAGGTAACGTGGCGAACACATGACTCTGAGTAGGTGCGGTGGAGTCAGAAGTAGGACTCAGGATTCTCTGTTCTTGAATGAGTGGATGCTCTTCGCCTAGTTGTTGGTAGGCAAAGACCTGAAGTCTGCCAGTTCCAAAAACGTCCGCGCTTGGCCCTCTGCGAAGTTCTTTTCTGCTTTCTGTGGAAATCGGCAAGACCCACCTCAAAGATGGGAAGGCAGAAGACCCGGATGGCTCCTCAGTGACCCGGAGGGGAGCGGATGAGTGTGGGGGAGGGCGTACCTCAAATCCTTGCTGGGGTGATGCGTGTGGGAGTGGAGGCGTGTGCGTGGTGGGCCTGGGTGTGCACACGGAGGCGGGCCCCAGCGTTTCTAGTGGCATCAGGGCTGGGCACAGCTGGCTAGCTGTGGTGCCGCCTCCGACTTTAGGTCACTTAGTACATTTATTAAGCCCGAGTCTAGACACCTGCACCAGGTCAGGGAGAAAACCACGTAATCTGAGCACTGTTCCACGCAGCTCCTCCTCGCGAGCGCTGGGAGGGAGCCTGGCTGAGAGGGAGGGGGCGGGAACTGTGGTGTCTGGAAGGCTTGGAGGTCTTGACTCTGCGTGGCCCCAGGGGCTGTCTCTCCTGCAGTCCCCCCAGGTGGCTCCTTGCACGTCCCGAGGTTTGCTGGGTCTCTGGACAGCCGGGGCCACCGTGGTCTTCTGCTCCACCGGGACCCTCTGCTGGCTACAGCGGGAACCGCTGGCCGGGAGCCTCCGCCCGTTCAGTGTGGCTTGCAACCCTAGGCTGGGCCTAGGGCCCACGCCAGGCTCCAGCAGCCGTCCTGGGCTCGGGCAGAAGAGGTTGGCCCGGGGTAAGGGGGCGCCGGCCTGGGTCTCTCCCTCTCCCAGCCATGCCCTCTGAGCAGCCCTTGGGCGAGGCGGCGGTGCTGCTGTGAGGCCCGGGAACCAGCGAGGAAGCCGGGGAAGCGGCAGAGGGGCTGCAGCCGCGCCAGAAGCTCCAGTCACCAGAGGCAGCGACATCCGCGGGCGCCCGCTGCGCCTCGGGAAGGAGAGCGGCCCTGGTCTCGCCTCAGAAAACCAGCCCTGCGGTTCTCATCTTCTGTTTGGTCCGAAAGAAAAACGGAAGCTGGTGGAGTCCGCGGGCGCGAGGCGTCAGTGGGTGCGGGGTGGCCCGAGGTGCGGATGACAGAGGGCGCTCAGTGCCTGCGGGTGCGGGATCTCCGTGGCGCTGCGTGTCCGCGAGTGCCAGGTGTCCGCGGGAAGCGAGTGTCCGCGGGAAGCAAGTGTGTGCGCTGCGGGATCTCAAAGACCCGGCGAGTGAAGGAACCAGCTTCTCCCAGGGCGAGCGCAGCCCCAGAACCCGGTCCGAGAAGGGTTAATAAGCGGCCGGCCTGGATTCCCAGTAAATACAGAGCAGCTGCCGGCCGGCCCGCCGGACCTTTCAAGGGTTTGATTGGCTGCCAATGACATCACCGCCCGAATCCCAGCGCCGGGCCCCGGGGCTCCGGCCAACAGACCCGCCCAAACTCCGCGAGGCCCCGCCCCGAACACGCCCCCGGCCGTCCATTGGCTGTGGGTCGCGGTGAGGTGGCGACCCGCCTTCTGCAGCTTCTGATTGGCTTAACTCGCCGTCGGTCGGGGGCCGGCCTGCCCCCTCGGAATCTTACATTTACAGTGTAGCAAAAGAGAAAGTAACTATGTTGCTGCTGGAGATCAATGAAGCCGAGTGAATGGGCTGCCCGCGCGAGTCCACACCGGAGGCGCAGCGCCGGGCAGTGCAGGGCTGCGCTGATCGAGGAAGTAAGTGGAAGTGCCTTGGCCACTCAGGGGTGGTGTATGTGCGCGTGTTTGTGTGTGCGTGTGTGCGAGTGTGCGCGCGTGTATGTGCGTGTCTGTGCGCACGGGAGGCGGAGAGGGGAGCGGTGCGGACGCAGGACGGCTGCGAGCTGCCCGGGCCTTGCGCGCCCACGCTGCGGTCCCCTGGCCCGGGCCGGAGGGAGCCAGGTTTGTTGGGATGCTTTGCGGCAGTTTCGCCGCCGGCGTGCGAGCGCGCTGCGCGTGAGGGATCGGGATGCAGGTGCCGCGAGTGGGGAAGGACGTTCTCCACGCGCCGGCTCTCCTCTCGGCCCTGCCCTGGCGAGCCCGGTCCTCCTCCCGGGCTGCCAGGCCGGACCAGTGGTTCCCGGCGCCGCGCACACCGCCCCTCTGCTGCAGGGACGCAGCCCACCAGGCGCTCGGGCGCAGGAGAGGGTCCTGAGCGTCCCCGCGAGCAGGGCCGTGTGCGCCGTCGCCGGAGGGGCTGGCGGGCTGGTCCTGGACGTCCCTCCAGTACCACTACTACAGGCTTCTGCCTCCCATCCAGCTGGGAAATAGTTACCGCTGCTGTGGAATAGTACTCGCTCTCCAAAAAATACTACGCAAGGGGGTGGGGAGGGAGGGCGGGAGGCTGGGTCTGCGCTCCCATCCAGAGATGCGGGAGAAACCCCAGTCGTGGGTACGAGTGCCCGGCTGTGCGCGCGTGGATCTGCCCGTGGCTCTTGGGCTGGGTGTCGGAGAGGGGCGACGGTCGTGTGTAGACAGGCGACCGACGACATTTTTCCAGACAGCTCTTGAAGTTTGCTTAGGTGAGTTGCTCCTGCCGCTTGGGATTCGGTTTCATGGTCCGTTCAAATCTGATGCAAAGAAGACCAGCATGGCCGGACGTGTCTGGTGCTGCCAGGAGCAGGGGCAAGGGACGTCCCTTCCCTTCGCAGGCTCCCTAGGGGAGGCCCAGTGGACCCCCGCACCACGTCCTCTGTAAGGACCCAGCTCCTCCCGGAGCGGCTGGGCAGTGCCAGTGCGGCCGTGAAGCTGCTCCAGCCTG
Organism: Petromus typicus; assembly: GCA_004026965.1. Lineage (NCBI taxonomy): Eukaryota > Metazoa > Chordata > Mammalia > Rodentia > Petromuridae > Petromus > Petromus typicus. The sequence goes on from PVIR01005730.1 coordinate 23,380, forward strand.
GGGAAGTTCTGGGACGCAGCCGTGCGGGTCAGAGGGCAGGGAAGGCCAGGGGGCCCGTCCTGGCCTCAGAGCCAGTGGCCATGCGGTTGCTGAGCCTGGGTTTCCAGACAGCACCCCCTCAACCTGAGACTTCATTTTAAGGTACCAGTTAGTAGTGCAAAGGAGGAATGCAGATTAGTTTGCAAGAGGAGAAGAGAAAACACGTAAGGTCCGGCTGTGAGTCTACTGTGGTTCTCAGGACCCAGTGGGTGGATGATCGAGAATAGCTCCTCCTTGAGCTGGTTCTCTCCGGAGGTGGCTTCATTCTGAGCTGTAGAAGCTTGACGTCTGCCCCGAGGTACATTTAGCTGCTGTGACTTCTGTGAGCCAGACCAGCGCTCTCGGGAATCTGAACTGCAGTGGGTGAAGGATTAAATAGCAGGCGCTGATGGCATGCAAATGGGGCTTCCTCTGTGGAGAGCCCTCCTGCCCCGACACGTGGCCCGGAACAGATCCTCTGAACAACTCGCTTCTCTCTGTGGCTTTGGGGTTCTTCATGACCTCGCCTTCCGGAGGCTGAACTGAGGTGCCATCCACGAAAGGTTGCTTGCTGGCATTTGCAATGTGCAGTCGAAGGTCAGGGTGAACTTAGCGGCTGGATAGACAGGGCCCCCGTCTGCATCCTCCTGGGTCCATCCAGAGGGCGTCAGGCTTTGGTAGCTGCGGCAAAGGGCGCTTTGCCTTCGCCAGGAGAAAGGCAAGGTCTCCTCCCCGGGACTGCACAAGGCTGCCTTTTGTGTCACGTGGTGACTTTACTCTCTTTCCCTCTTCCCCTTCTTTGCAGACTCTCGAGTTCTTCTTGAATTGCGGTGCTCAGCCCCCTCATGCCTCCAACCCCGTTAGACGACAGGGTAGTGGTGGCACTCTCTGGACCTGTCCGACCGCAAGATCTCAGCCTCTGTTTAGACTCTAGCTACCGTGGCTCTGTCCACCCTGGCAGTAGCAGCCATCCCTCTGTCTCTGCCACCACTGCTGTGTCCCTCAACGCTGCGAATCTGACGTATATGCCCTCATCCAGCGGCTCTGCCCGCTCCCTGAATTGTGGATGCAGCAGTGCCAGTTGCTGCACTGTGGCAACTTACGACAAGGACAGTCAGGCCCAGACCCAAGCCATTGCTGCTGGCACTGCCAGCACTGCCGTCGGAACCTCTACCGCCTGTCCTGCCAACCAGATGGTCAACAACAATGAGAACACAGGCTCTCTAAGTCCATCAGGCGGGGTGGGCAGCCCTGTGACAGGGACCCCCAAGCAGCTAGCCAGCATCAAAATCATCTACCCCAACGACTTAGCCAAGAAGATGACCAAGGGCAGCAAGAGCCACCTGCCCAGCCAGGGCCCCGTCATCATCGACTGCAGGCCTTTCATGGAGTACAACAAGAGTCACATCCAAGGAGCTGTCCACATCAACTGTGCCGACAAGATCAGCCGGCGGAGGCTGCAGCAGGGCAAGATCACTGTCCTGGACTTGATTTCCTGCAGGGAAGGCAAGGACTCTTTCAAGAGGATCTTTTCCAAAGAAATTATAGTTTACGATGAGAACACCAATGAGCCGAGCAGGGTGACATCCTCACAGCCTCTTCACATAGTCCTCGAGTCCCTGAAGAGAGAAGGCAAAGACCCCCTGGTGTTGAAAGGTAATGACCCTGCCCCCCTCCCAACATGCCCTTTTCCTTGCCTTGCTTCCCCCAGACCAAAAGAGGCTCGCTCCTCACTTTCTCCTTGCCCGTTCGTTAGTGTTTTGCTATTGTAGTAAAACTGCAACAACAGCGGTGGGCTGGAGACTGGAATCTGAGTCCTGGTCCAGTCCGGCTTCTGATGCAGGCCAGGTCACCTCTCATGGACCCCTGCTGCCCTCTGCAGAGGGGCCATGTAGGAAGAGAGCCTGGGACATGTGTGGGATTCGCTGCCTGTCGGACCCAGTGGTGTGGACGGAACAGAGGGGGCAGAGCTGTGCTGTCCTGCAGGGCACCTGGAGGACTGCCCTTTGGGTAGGAAACTCTTCCTCTTTTTCACCTCTCTGGCCAGCTTGGCTCTTGGATGGTTGCTAAAGTGACCTTCCAGAAGGACAGAGAGCTGTATGAAGCCTGCAAAGAGGAGAAATTCACCCTGTGTCCGTCACTCTGCCTGATCTCCAAGGGAGAGAGCAGTTCAGGGGCATGACTGCCAGCCCACGGTTGTTTTGGCTTTACCTGATGTCACTGGGCATCACGGAGGGTGGCTTTCCCTGTCGTGGAAGGTGGAATGGCTGAGGTCAGAGAGGCTGCGCCCAAGAGGAGGAATTCAGGGCCCCACTGTGGGCGCCTTGTAGCGAGGCTGCCTGGCTGGGCAGGGAGGTCTCACGCCAGGCCTAGCAGCCTGCCTGTCCTTGGTCCCTGTCCCCGAGTCCTTCTGTCCTGTGGGCATCTGCTGCATGGCAGTGGTAGCTGGATAGTCACTGCTCTCCCTCTCCCCTCCTGTTGTATTTTGACTGAGCTGATGGCCATTGCTGGGCCTAGATCTGCCAGCTTCCAGATGTGCTGAGCTATGGTGTTGCTGGCGGCCCCACCACTGTGGAGCCTGCTTAGGAGGCTGGGTGGTTTGCTTGTCTTTGGGGAGCCGTTCTGACGTTGCCTCTGGGGATGGCTCCTGCCTTCTCTTGTGCAGTGGCCTTGGGGATTCTGCTCTGCACCCCTGTGCTGTCATCTCCTTCCCACTCCCCACCGCTGTCCTCAGCCTCACTCTCCTTGGACCCAAGTGTCACAAAGACATGTCTCTGTCCAGGAGGGGTCTTCGGCCAAGGAGAACACCTCACTGCTGTCTGCAGAGAGACCCAGAGCTCACTCAGGCCCTATTTAGTGCGGTAGGCAGTTTTCTTGGAGTCTCACACAGGTTCAGTGTCCTCCTTGAGCTCTGTATTCTATTTGTTTTTGCGTGTGGTTGGCTTTTCGTATTTCCCAGTGGGCTTCTCCGGCTGTTGCTCTTGTACGATAGTCTTGGCTGGGTTTGTCTAACTCAGATGAGACCATACTGTCTATAGTATAGAGTTCCATTTCTGATGGTTTGTCTGGGGGAATAATGACAGACAGTTGTGCTGGTCTCGTTTCTCCCATGGAGTCCATATTCTTGATGAAAAGTGGGCTTCAGTGTCTCTAGCCTGAAAGGCATTGGGCAACCTGCATTCAGGTGGCCCTGACCTTGGATGTGAGTGGTTAGAGGGGTAGGTAGATTCTGTCTCTCCACTGTGCATGGGACTTCAGGAGTGAGAAGGGAGAATATCGGGGCCACTGTGAAGGTGGGGCTCCTCTCACTCTGCTGTGGGTGCAGCCAGGTGCCAGGCCGCTGGCTTCCCCTGTGCCCTGGGAAGAGTGCCGCAGGGGTGGGGTGGACTTTGTGACCTCACCACGCAGCCGCAGCCGCAGCCACGGGCAGGGCTAGGCACTTAGGGTGGCTGAGTCTCGGCAGTGGCGGTCACTTCAGAAGATGCTCTGGTAGTAGAGGTTGGATTGTTTGTAGTTGGGGGCCCTTTTCTTCAAGTATCTGGGGGTCTGGCTTGGAAATGTCTAGTTGGGGAGCGGAAGGGTCTGCGCGGCGTTGGCTGCTGTCGCTGCTCACATGGTGTTTGTTAGGGGGACGGCAAGGAGAAGGAGGCAAGGCGAGGTGGCTGTTAGAGCGCCTCACCACTTTCTCCCCAGGGCCTGGGATTGGCCCCATGGTGCATGAGGCTCGGGTAGGTGGGCCTCCCCCAAGCGCCGGTCAGCACCTTTCCCTGGTGCACGACTGGGTCAACAGACCGTCCTGGTCTGGCTTCTCCTGAGCGTTTTATTTTAGGAGCCTTGTCCCTTAGTGATCTGAGATTGTATTTCGGTGGGGGTGGTTGGGTGCCATTTTGGGCTGAGTGGCTTTGGCGGGGCAGATGGGGTGGCGGGTGATGAGGCTCTAAGGGAGACACATGCAAAGCTGTGTGCGTTTATTTTGGGGGTTTCACTGCAGTCTCGGGTAATTTATACTGTCCCAGCTGAGCCCCTGGTTGTGTCTGTACACACTGGTTGTTACGCTCCCGTCCGGGTCCGTGCCAGGCTGTCCGTGTTGATGCTGTCTGTCAAGTGGCGTGGCTGCTGGTTGCCGTTTCAGTAATGCTGCGTCAGGCCGGAAGAGCCGACGAGCGCGGAAGCCCCTGGGATCCCGTCCTGCTCTAATCTGCAACCCTCCCCGGGTGACCCACGTCGGAGTCCGCCCAGCTTGCGCGGAGTGGAGCCTGAGCCTCTTCTTCACCCGATGAAAGTGACCCGGATGAATAAGCACTTGAGGCTGTCGATGTCTGTGAAGGGTCAGAGTCTGCCTCACCTAAAGCTGACTGTAATCAGCGCTCACTCGGTTTCTGGCCGCGCTGAGCAAGACCACCGCCACCCTAGACCTCTCACAACGAAGGCCCGGCTTGCCGGAGCCCGGAGGCCCCCTTGCTCCCAACAAAACTAGGTTCAGGAGAGAATTTATTTGTCCTTTTCCTGTATAGGAGACTCTACCGCCACTACCTTTCTAAAGGCAGTTTATGCCTTTGAAATTTTTATCATAAAATGTTTAGAGAAGTAGGAAAGTGTCCCTATCAGTGGATAGTGATTGATTTGTCCTGTTTGCTTTTCTTCTTTTTAATTTTTTTGCTGAAATGTTGTATGGTGTGAACAACATTCAGATATATTTAACTATGCTTGCTAAGACTTCGTGTTTTAAGCATAGTAGTGCTGAGGATGTTTTATAGGGTACTTCAGATGTGTTCTCTGCCAGCTTCCTCAGTGTCATCTCCCTTTCTGTGTTTTTCAAACACATGTGTCAGAAGAACTGGCCCGCGAGGGAGGTGAGGGCTCCCGGTGCCTGGGGCGTGCTGGGCACAGGGTAGGTCAGTCGGAGGCCCTGGCCTCCACCGTGGCGTGCAGAGCAGACACCTGAGCGCTCGGACGGGGGGCGAGGGGAGCCATGGAGGGAGTCGGGGCTGACGCAGGAGGAGCCCACGCGGGGAGCTGCTGCCACTCTCCCGAGCTCGCCGTGGAGCTTCTGAGCGCGGCAGCCTCGCCGCACACAGCGCCTGCTTATACAGGTCCTGAAACGGACCTGTGCGGGCGGTAAGGCGGGATGACTGTGAACGACCACGGTCGGAAAGCAGAGACCCTGTGAGAATGGGTTGTTTTCTTGCTTTGTTTGGGAAGAGATGTGAATACTCCTCCCACACTTAGCATGTCCAAGAGGATTTTTAATTGAAAGAACTTAATTTTTAAAGTAGATCTGATGTGAAGTGAAATCTGTATCTACATTTACAAGCGTAACTGTTCTCAGCCTCTCCCTCCTGTTCAAGGCTGGATGCCACGTAGGAGGTTTGCGACCACAGCGGGCGAGCCGGAGGCCGGCTCGCTGTCCAGCGCGTGGTGCTCCTCCCTGGTGACCCTGCGAGGCACGGAAGCCCTGCAGTCCCTGCTTTCCTTATTGACAGGGACGACACGCCGCTGCTCTCTCGTCGTGGTGGCTCAGGAGCTAACCACATTAGTGTGCCTCACCACCTTGTAGCAACACGCACTTTGTGAGTGCAGCTCAGTGTGATTACTACCATTGATCAAACAGCGTATGGTGCCAGTAAAAATGTAATTCTGTCTCTTCTTCCAAAGCAGCACAAATGAGAAGCTAAGTCTAGCAGTGCGTACGTGACACGTGTGTGTGTGTGTGTGTGTGTGTGTGTGTGTGTGTGTGTGTGTTGCTATGGCCTAAAAATAACTCCATGACTGTTACCTAATTTAAGTAGCGTACAGTTGGACTGCCAAGTAATTGCAAAAACATATTGAGTCAAAAGGCTGGAGTAATTTGGGCCTATCTTAGAATTATTTATTTGTAGAGGAATTTATAAAATTGTGATGATATGTCTGCCCAACGAATGTCCCGTCCTACGGAATCAGAGTATGAAACTTTTGAGCTTTACTTTTCCTGGCGTCTCCTCGGGCAGACTTATTTTTAGAAGGCGGGTTATAGTCTGACTATAAAAGGGTAGATGGGGCGGGTTCCTGACTTGGGGCTGTGAGGAGCAGGAGTGGGTACCACCCCCCCTCAGTCCGCCTGGACGCTGTCCCGCACGGGCGCGTGGTCACCCGGGGCTGCTGTTGCCCAGCGGGGTGGAGCTTAGCTCACTCACACCTGGCCACAGGTCTGTGTAATGGAGAGGCCCAGGAGTCCCCTGAACAGGGGACAGTTCAGTGGCGCGGGGGGTGACAGGTGCCTGTGTACGAGTGCCCACAGCTCCCTGCCCCCCAGAACCTGGGAGGAAGGAGGAGTCTGGCTGCCTCCCGCAGGATGGTGGAAAGGTCCTGGCTCAGCTGCTGTGTCCTCCAGGCCTGGGTGTGAAGCTGACCGAGTCCACCTCAGACTTGTCCAGGTCGAGCTCAGGACATCTCTGGGTGCTGGTGGGTGGTGGTGGTGGGACAGACAGAGCAGGACAGGGGCAGACGACTCGACGGGCAGACTCGACGGGCAGAGCTGTTTGTCCAGTTCTGCTTTAGAAATGCTTTTGCGGGAGGAGAGCAGGGAGTGGCGGGTGCCTGCCCTCCACCCGTCCACCTCGAAGATTTCTCTGCCGAAATCTCCCTGCCATGGGTCTCTGCAGGTACCCTGGGGCCAGTGGGGTCTTTCTTGTACCCAGAGCCAGGCCCAGCGCCCCAGAAGGCAGGTTGGGCACAGGACGCGTTAAGTATTACACTGCAGTGCTCAGAGGAGGGAGAGGGACGCCGGCGGCGGGCGGAGGTGACGTGACTGTGCCACCCCGAGACCCCCGGATCTTGGCCCCACTGCTCCCGAGGGAGGCTCCTCTGGGGCCCTGGGGGACGTCACACCCAGGGCGCTCAACTCCCTCCCCCAGAGTCTGGTCGAATTGGCCCGGGCTGCAGCCTGCATTCAGATAGAGGTGTTTAAACACTCCCTGGGTGATTCTAACACGCAGCAAAATGTAAGAACCATTGATCTGGTGGAGGCTTCTCATTACATGGTTATGGAAATGAGGCCAGAGGTTGATGACTCATCCAAGGTCACACGCATGACTAATTTTAGAGCTATGGGAGGGCTTGCCAGATTGATAGATGGTGGATCTACGTGCGTGTTGTCTAATAACAGTACCTAGGGTATAGCATGAAATATAAAATAATATATTAAATCAATACAAATACCCACTTTTAAGAAAACTCTGACATTTCAGTCCAGAGCAAAATGTTCTAAGTCTAAGCATTTTGGAAACCATTAGCTCATGGTCTAGATTTTACCTGGCCCTAGAAATATGACCAGACAGTAATACCGATTTGATTCCATCCTCTGAGTAACTTAATGGCTTGAGCAAGAGCTGGAAAACACATCAAGATGCAGCCCGTGTTGCAAGCTTCTAGCGACATTTTTGTAGGTGGCCTCATGTGGGCTGGCCTGGTGGGCAAAAGGTACTGTTAGTGTGGCCGTGACTGGAGGCCTGTGTGTGCAGGCGGACAGGGTGCCCAGCTGGCGTGGGAGGGGTGACAGCGTGGCTCGGCCCCACTCCTGTCCTCCTGGGGACAGTCTCTGCCGCCTCACGGTGGTATGCAGGTGGCCCGTCCGTGGGAGATGTCGTTTTACCTTTTCTCGTGAAGGACAGCTGTGCCTTTTAAAGGTATGCCACGGGCCAGCAGAGTTTCTTTCCAGCCCTGTGATGTAAATGTGGCGATGTGCTGGCGGCCAGTGACCTGACAGCTGCTCTCTTCCGCGGTGAGCAGAGTGGAGCTCTGTCACTTGGACCCTTGCAGCTGTGGGACAAGGCCTGTGTTTGCTTACCCTGTGCTTTCCGTGAGGAAGTGTGTGCTCAGCTCACGAGCCCAGTAAACACTGTTTCAGCGGCAAGGTTTTGCCTGCTTTCCAAAAGGAGCCTGCAGGTGGCACCGTGAGTGTCGAGGCTAGGTGAAGCCGTGAGCCCTGCGCTTCCCAACCCGTGTTACTCCCTGAGCCACGGGGCTCGCTCTGGGGCCAGTTCTCACTGGCTGGCTTCTATATTTGCACAGAATAACCTGAAAGATCCCAGCAAATGAAAAAACAGTGAGGGTGTCACTCTAAGACATTTAAAAACACACAATTTCCTGTCACTCGAGAGAACTTCCTGATTAGGAACTGTCTGGCTGGCGATGCTCATCCGTATCCACGGGGAAGCCATTGGCCTCTCTCGCGCCAAGTCTGTCTGTGCCATGAGTTACCACTTGGCAGCTGGGAGCCCAGGTCCCCTGGCAGGACCATGGTCTGTGATACTGAAGGAAGAGGACCCGAGCCTTTGCTCCGGGAGCAAGCTGTACTCAGTACTTTCTTGTGTGGTCAAGGTGGACATTTGCCCCAGTCTCCCACTGGCGGAGTAGCTTGTGTGCAGGAGGGAGGTGTCTGGGAATCACGAGATGACTGGCGGCAGAGGGGCCTCTCCTCTCTGGCTTCCCCTGGGTTCCTGGAGAACAGAGCGAAGCCCGAGATGCCCCTTCTCCTGCGCCACCTGAGGTTCTGGCTCCCTGGGTCCCTGCCGCGGCCAGCACCGCGGGTGCCTGCTGTCCACGCCTGCTGTTAGCCAGGGCCGAGCGGGGTGCAGGAGCCGCCGCTGCTCCTGTGCTGTCCAGTCTGTGGGTCAGATGTCCCCATCAGGGTGCTGCTGCCCAGATCTTCAGCATGTCCCCCGAGCTCTGGCCTGGAGTCCAGCGACAGTCAGTAAGAGCAGGAGGGCTGGGCTGGGCAAGGAGGGGGCAGGGGCAGAGGGGACCCGTGACCACAGCACAGACTGCTGCTCGTGGACTTTGGGTTCACAGCTCAAGGGGACATTGTGGCCTTAGTCATGGGATGTCTGCCTCAGACACAGCCCCAGAGCAAACACCCAGTGGCCCTTTGGAAGGGGCAGGCAGAGTTTTGTTTGGACTTGTGCAGTATTTTTATGCTTACTCTATGGCCTTGCTGGCCTTAAGCTTACAGTGATCCTCCTGCCTCAGCCTCCTGTGTGTGAGGGTTAAAGGTGTGCAGCACCAGGCCTGGCCTCTATTTTCATTTGAATCCTACATTTTTACGATAAGACTTCAAAAGGATGGGTCTTCTGCTTCTCATGCAGCAATATTTTAATCTGCTGGCAAACATCACCAGATGGCATGTAAGTTCTCTGGGTCTGACCAACCTATCATCTTTGAAATTAGAAAATTACTTTCCAGAGAGCTCAGGAAAATAAAATGAAGGGCGCAGCTCCTGGCTGCTTTCTCTGTGCAGGCGTGTCCCTCACCTCCGAGCAGCCTCGGGGTGTCCCACCCCATCCCAGCAGGGGTGGGAATTCACGGGAGATCTGCTCTTCCAGCTCCTGTGTCTGGTGAGGGAGGACGAGGATGGAGCCCTGTCCTCAGCTGGGCTCCACCGTGTGGTGGCCCTGAGTCTCTGGGACAGTGGAGAGAAGACAGTGTACAGTGCCTGCCTGGAGCTGGCTCCAAGGCTTCGGCTTCCATCCGCAGCCACAAAACACATCACATGCACACACACGAAACCCAGAAAAGCCCACAAGCCCAGGCCCCAGGGTTTCTGCGCAGCTACCTGTGGACCTGCCCGTGTCTGGACTCCTCAGTGGTTGTGTCTGACCCTGGCATAGCCCACTCAGCCCACACTGCACTCCGCTGCTCCTGCATCCAGAGTGCCAGATCGGGCAAAGGTGCAGGGCTGCCTCCAGCCTAGAGTGTGGCGGGCTCTCCTGGGACCCGCCTGGCTTCCAGTTTAGCCTCTGTAAACATCGCGTGTTGGTGGTGAGGGAGTTTTGTAAGGAGTAAGGAATCGAAGGACTTTCAGGGAAGGCAGTGATCACAGCCAGAGTGTTTGTTGTTCTGTGTTCTGAGACCGGCTCTGGTGTGTAGCCCAGGCTGGCTGGAACTCATGGCAACTCTTCTGCCTTAGCCTCACGAGTGCTGGGATTGCAGGAGTGTGCCTCCATGCCCTGCTGTTCCTGGCAGTTAGGAGGCGTGTCTCGTATGCTGGCTTGTGTTGTGCGTGTCAGATCTCGTGACCACACTCGTTTGCCTGTGGTGAGCAGGAATTGGGCCCCTCCAGGTCCAGGCTGGGGGTCTCTGGACTAGCACACACTGCTGGGCAGTCTCTCAGCCCGGGGCCTGAGACCTGTATGTCCTCTTGGTAGCCTGTGGTGGGTCAGAAGGATGGCGCTTCCTTCCCACATGGGAAGCAGCTCCCAGTTGGCAGGTGGGGATGGGGCGGTGGGACCCATGGCTGTCTCGAAGACCCTCCCTCTCAGCCGTGCTCGGCAGTGATTGTGTTGCAGGCTCCTCATCTGCCCGTGAGTGCGGTGCGGCGGCCAGGACAGTGTTCAGGAAGTGAGGTCTCGGGGCCAAGTCTGCGGAGGCTCCACAGCCCCTTTCTGTGGCTCGTGTCTGCCATCCCTTCTGCAGCGAAGGCTGTAGATGAAGTGGGGGGCTGGGGTGCTGCCGTGCGGGGCCCGCGGTGAGGGACCAGAGGGGGAAGACAGTGCATGCCGGCAGAGTGGCATTTGTCAGGAGTTCTGTCCCAAGATGGCGCCAGCTTCAGCTGCGGGGACCGTGTGACTTGTGCCCTCCTTTCAGTGCCCACCACAGCTTTGTCAGCCCCCCGTGCCTGGCCCTCCAGCACCCGACAAGGGAGGCTGTGAGTGACCAGGGCGGGAGAAGTAGGCGCTGGAAGCATGAGAAAATAGGAGCCATGACAGTAATCAAGTGTAAGAGAGGTTCCAACAGTTCCAGGCTCTGTGTGGGTGGCGACTGCTTACACTGACGCTGCGCGGGGAATTTCCTGAGCCTGGCACTCGGTATGGAAAGCTGTGTCCCGGGTCCTTTCCATGGTGGGTCTCCCAGCTGTGTGGTGAGACAAGAGCAAAGGGGGCTTTGCCCAGCGCGTGGAGCCTGGAGCGGCTGGGGGTGGCATCTTCCCCCCAGCTCAGGAGGCACATTGCCTTCGGCGTGGACAGGAGCTGGTCAGCAGCCCGTGGGCCTGACTCCCTCTCCCTGACAGGTCACCGAGCGACTCTCCGTGAAGGAGTCGCGGTGCCCTTGTGTCTGCACAGCCTTCCCTTGAGGGCCTATCTTCTCTCGGAGGAAGGGTGTGTGGAGACGTTGGGAGCATCGAGGCTGTCCACTTCACTGCCCTTTGACTGCGGGCAAACTAGCTCTGCTGTGTCTCACCAGGTCACGAGAACAGGGCTGTAAGCCGTGACTGGCCTGGGGCTGACATGCGTTAAAAATTTACCATCATCGTCATAGCAAGCATCTGTAATGATCTGCCATCTGCTGATATCCCAGGGATGTTTGAATGATCCACTTCCTAAAAATGTAGTGACATCACTGCTAATGTCGTATAAGGACAGATTCTTTGACACTTACTAGATCTTTTCTTTATAGCTTTGGGAAAATTCTGGTCTTTCTAGTAAGGTGGGCAGATGGCGACATGGTTTGTCTATTTTTGTCTAAATTGGTGCCGTGCTGGACAGTCACCGTATACGCTGCTTCTATGTAAGAGGAATTTAGTCTTCACACAGTCCCAGTGTGTACTTGTTGCGGGAACGTGAGAATCTCAGAAAGGAAGCCAAAGGCAGGCTGATGTGGCCCCGCCGGACCTGTTTCACTCTTACGTGTCACCCTCATTCTCACCGTATGTAGCTGATGTGTGACAGCGCTTCTCTCGTCGAAACTGATTGGTTTCACTTTGCAGCGCCCACTCTGGCTTCCTGTGTGATCATGCAGCGCTCACACTGGCTGGCTGTCGGGGTCCCCTGCGACTTCCTCGCCCAGCCTGCCATGAGGGAGTCCAGCTCCCTCGTGCGCACTAGAGGCCTCCACACCCTGGGCCTGAGCTGCCGGGGGTCGGGTTATCTTTGTTTCCTTAACTCACTTCCACCTCTTCATTCCTGTTTTCTCCCTGACATGAGAGCCTCGGGGCTGTCACAGTCACTCCTGTTAAGGGCAGTGTGGAGTGTGTGTGGCACAGATCTCTGCACACGTCGTGTGAGTGCCACGGGCCCCTGAGCTGCGGCGAGAGGCTGCAGCGCTGTGTGCATGCGGCAGCAGCTGTGTAGATGCAGCCTGGCCTAAGCCCCGCTCCGCAGGGACGACAGGGGCAGAACGCCGCTGGTGCTTACGTGACGCGGCCTGGTCTAGGGCTGCGCTGGGCCCTGAGCCTGCCCCACTGGTCAGAGGCAAAGGACCCCAGGCTCAGTGGAAGAAGCTGAGTCAGTGCTTCTTACTGGTATAGGAAAGTGCCCTGTAAATGGGAAACTGCTCTGGCGAATGTGAGCTGGATGTTGGGTCGTGTCTGACCACGGATGTCTGTGTGGTGCAGAAGTGCACAGCCCATCCTGTTTAGGTGACCTCTTCTTTCCCTCCTCGAGGGTGCAGGGGAGGCCACTGGCTCCGGGGACTCCGCAGAGCTGGCTGGAGGCAGCTGTGGCCCCATGCTGTCTCACAGACGGGCTTCCCTAGCGCTGTCTTCTCCTCCAGAGCAGAATATGGAAGGTGCTTGGGGCCCGGGTCCGATGTGACGCAGTCGCCCAGAGAGTGACTGCTGCTACCCAGTTCCTGCCAGCGGTGTTCTGCCGGACACAGAGTGGCCTCAGTGGTGGCAGGACAGGGCCTTGGAAGCACTGCCATGCCCCATGAGCCCATGTGTGGGTGCTGGCGCATGTACTCTGCATGCAGGGCCAGGGATTGCTGTGTGCTGACGGTGGGATCGATTCCATGGCTGATGAGCAGTTCTCACGGTGAGCAGTGTCCACGCCATCAGGATTCCCCTTCTCTCTGGGTCGTGCACTGGCCCCTAGCGGCTTGTGTCACCTGCTGACTGTCCTTTGACTTCTGGTTTGACTTCTCAGCTTCCAGCCCACCTGGCCCGAGGCCTGCAGGTACAGCCCTGTTCTGGGGCCCGCATCCGGCTGCCCACACCTGCACATGCCCAGCCAGTGGCCCTGCCAGGCCCCAGCAGCATCTCTTCTCTCGGCCTTGGCTGTACTTCCTGCCTTCTTCCTCCTGTGGAATCGTTTGTGGGACTATTTTTAATCCCTGAGCTCCCAGCTTCGTGCTGAATGAATATCACATAACTAATGGTCCTTCCGTCTCATCCTGGCGTTCGTTTTATCTAAAAATATTTGATGAGCACTTCCTGCGAGAATCAGATGCTGAACACTGATTATTTTCCACCCTGCAGATAGAATGGTGACACTGTCCCCGTGCGGCTGGCTCCACTGTGCCCAGAGGCGAGGGGTCCAGGTTGAGTTGGGGGCAGCCCAGCCACACTCAGCCGTCATGCTCCGCCTCTAGCAGGGTAGCCTTGGCCTTTGGGGCGTGCTTCAGTAACATCAAGAATCGAGAGGAAGTGCTTACGCCTGCAGTGGTGGCGGGGCTGAGGAGACGGGGAGACCCTTGCACGTGAGGAGGATGGGGGTGGGGGTGGGCGGGGTGGGCACCTAATTTTGGGACCTGGCTTTGTCTGTGGTCTGGGTACCCTGCATCTCAGGGAGCCCTGCCATCCTGCTGTCCCTGTGGTGTGGTCCCAGCACGGTCTCCATCCCCCAGAGGCTCCTGGAAACCTGTCCCCAGCGGAAGTGCTGGCGGTGGTAGCCTGGACCCTGTGGCGACGTTCCGGCTCCGGCCTTTATCCGCAGGGCTGGAGGACGCGCTGTGCTCCCTGTCAGGCCAGAGGGTGATCCCAGTGGGGTCCATGACTCTGGGCCTTTCCCTACCTCTGTCTGTATTTCTAGGGCCTCCAGGTGAGGCTGGCAGTGGAGGCTGGCACCATCATTGAGGCCAGGGCTTCTTTCTGGGGTGCTCGGCGCCACTGCACTTCTGGGGCCTTGGCTTCCCTGCAACCTTGCAGGTGCCCTCCTGGCGGCCTGCAGGCTGGAAGGACCTTCCCTGGGCTCTGCAGGGGAGCGTGCTCCTGCAGCTCACCCTCCACATCTGGAGATGGATTTCACTGGACTTCACTCATCTCCCCCAGGGAAACGTATTTTTGCTGTGAAGCTGTGAGGTGTTTAATTTAGGGTCTAAGATAATGCTGATGGGGAGAGGTGTTAAGCAGCAGCTTTCTTTGGTGCTTGGCTGGTTTAATGAGTAGCTTTGCTGGGTTTGTTGAGCAGCACTTGCTTTTACACCTCTGCGCTCCACAGCAGAGCCAGTTTTCCATGTCAGAATATCTGGTTAAGCTCGTGGAGGAAGTATGGCGTTGTGTTTTATAACCCTCCTCTGGTTTGAATTCTTCCTGCTTCCGCCTCTGAGTGTGATCTCAGGGCATTTTCCTGTCCTATACTCCAGCTCCATGGATTAGCCAGTATACAGCTTTTTAGTGGGCAAGGAAGGTAGGGTTTTACTGGATAGAGAGAAGCCTCAGTTTTAGTCCATTGGCCCAGAACAACGCCGTCGGGAGAGCTTGGGCCTGCGATGGCTCGAGGTACTGGGCACATCTGGTGTGGCTGGGTTCTAACGAAGGGCATGCGTCTGTGTCACTGCCGGCCCAGGAGCTGAGTTCCGGACGAGCTTGAGGGGCATTTGTGGTCCCGTAGGCTGCTCTCCCATCCCATCTCGGCCACTTCTGCGTGGCTTTAAGGAGTGGCTGACCCGGGCTGGCTCTGTGTCGTTCGCAGCCCCGCATGTCTCATTGTGGTTCTGAAGGTGGGTCTTGGGCCCTGGGCTTCTGAGCCTTTCCTGGGAGCCTCATGGGGTGGTGCTGCTGGGCTTGGGGACGACTCAGAAAGGAAGGACAGCCCCTTCCCTGCAGCTGCAGTAAATAACCAAGGGCTGGTGCTTTCTAAGGAAAAGGCGTTTGCTCAGTCTGTGCTTGGAGAGGCCACATTCTGCCAGTCACAGGGGGGCAGGAGCAGAAGAGACTCCAGGACGAGACGGGCCAAGGAGAACGTGCATCCTCATTGGTCCATGGACGGAGAGCCCAGGTTTGCACACTTGGGCTCTATCCCAGGGGGCAACAGCCGCCTTTCTGCCCACTGTCAGCACACGGCCCTCTGTTCCTCTTCTGAGGGCTCTGCCCCGCATGCCCTAAATCATCCTCGAGACCTGTCCTTGCCTGTCCCCACTGTCCTTGAATCGAGGGCTGGGAAGCAGGAGCGGATGTTCGGAGAGATTAGCTCATTACAGGAACGCACTCAAGGAGAGTCTGCACGAGCGAGTTGCCGTGTGAACCATCTCGCACATTCTCACACAGTCTGGAGAGCGCGGCTGTGAGCTCCGCTCTTGGCCTTGGAGCGGAATCACTCGCCCTATGAGGTGCTGCAACAAGGGCAGGAGACTGGGCCATCTCCTGGTCCCTCACCCACACCCCTAACTAGCCTCACCCCCAGGTGCCTGGGTCCATCACCCTAACTTACTGGGCACCTGCTCTATACTCTTGACTGTTCAGGAGCCAGCACTGGACTCAGAAGGGGACCGGTTTAGGCCCCTTTTCCCACTGCTCTGGTCCCCTTATGTGAGGCTGGGTTATGGGGAGACAGAAGATCAGAGCAAAGCGTGCTGAAGTAGCTGGAGTCTGCGCAGTGTGCCAGACGTAGGGGCCCCAAGGCCCATGGGGTCGAGGCGTGGACCCAATGCCACCTTCTCTCCAGCCTTGATGCCAGCTGCAGCCTCTGTGCTTCCACTCCCCGGTGAGAGCCTGGCATGAGTCGGCTTATATCGCTGTGTCCTGATAGCCATTCTTGCTTGTCGGTGTGGAGCACGGCCTCCCGTGGGCTGCTCGCCGTACCTTGTGTGGATTCTTGGACGGCGCGGTCTCTGTCTGCCAGGGTTCTGTGAGTGTGAAGAGGCCACCACGCATCCCGGGCTTCAAGAGTAGGCATGAGTGCTCTGAAGGTTCACGGGAGAGCGTCCGTCTCACGTGCCCCCCACTGTCACTGAGGGTGTGTGCAGGCGTGCCGGAGGGGAGGCTGAGGTGCTCCCAGGCTCCCCATAGGGAGCAGCCCCCGGCACCCCTTGGGCCCCTGAGCCCGGCACGTAGGTTGGGGTGACTCAGAGTCATCAGTGACACAAAGCGGCCTAATTGTTGCCCTTGTGGGAACGTGGTGCGTCCTCAGCTGCTGCTCCGGGCAGAGCTTCTGGGCTTCTGTAAACAGATGAGGTAACAGACTTGAAGAAGCGGCTGTATGTGCACACGAGGCTCCCGCACCGCCTGCCAGCGTTACTGACATCCGTGCAGATGAAACCCGCCGCCCCACCGGCTCCTCCTGACGCCCTGCAGGGGGAGGGGTGGACGATGGTGGGCACTGGTGTGAGGCGCCCTCGTGGTCAGAGGGCGAGGCAGCGCACCGGACTTGGCCTTTCTGGGAGGTCTCTCCATGAAAGCTGTAGCTCAGTTTTAAAAATGGCATTTCTTAAATCACCGATCTTTCTGATCAGTTCACTTAGGGAGGTAAATATTCAGGCAAGAATTCCTTTTGAGAGTCAGGTGAGGATTTCATCAAAGAAAGAAGCAATATACTTGAAAGTGGTGGAAAACATTACAAAAGTCCCTTTCAGAAATAGTTGTACTGAATGAAATTAAAAGTAGAAGCGGGAGAACCAAAGCATGAGAAGGAAACGCGCCGCTCGTGAGCAGGTTGGTGTCCGCAGTTATTTACTTCTCTTATTGCTGAGGCAAAATTCCTGACTCCAGAAGGTAAAGGAGGAAAGAGTTATTGTGGCTCAGTGTGTACGGGCTTGGGTCTGTAGCTGGCCGGCTCCCAGGCAGGGTGGGGCGGCGGAGAGGCAGCACAGGGGAGGAACGGTCCGTGGCAGGTAGAAGGCGGCGAAGCAGTCAGGTAGGGAAGCCGCAGCAGCCGCAGCAGCAGGCGATGGCCGCAGCCCTCTCTGCCCCTTATTTCCCACCCTGAGGGCAGGAAGCCCTCACACCAGGGCGGGGCTCCCACATTTCTGGAAGCACCACGGGGCCAAATTGTGGGATTTTGTCCAGCAGAAAGCCCAAAGACAAGACTTTATAAGTCAGAACTCAATCACGCGCTGTGCACACTTTGTAGAATTTTCTTTCCTCCCTCAAAACTGCTAAATACACCTGGTCTGTTATGGGGCGGGGCGGTTGGCGATGGATGGGTGTGAGGCAGCGGCCAAGGCTCCACCGCTCCCCGCTCCGGCTCTGCACCCCTCCCCCATCACCGCGGTTCTGTTTGGCCTCCAGGCAGGTGAATGGGGCGACAAACAGGGACACCCAGGAGTCAGCAGGCGGCAGAGTCCAGTTTGGGAGCCTCCTCTTCTTTGGACTGTAATCCTGTTTTCTCAGAATTTCCAAGTGCGGCCCATCTTCAGCTCCTCCAAGGCCTGGGCTTGGGTCCCGGGGGTGCCCCAGTTCTGTGACCGCAGCCCAGAGGCTTCCCCGACTCATCTCCAGGCTTCGCTCTCTGCCAGGTCAGCGGCGGGTCTGAGACCGTCTTGAAGCAGACGCTCCCCCCCTGCGCTCTGGGAGAGGCAGGCGTGTGGCTCCTGTGCGTGTCCCCCACAGGTGGGGACCCCAGTTGTGAGATGAGCTTTCAGAAGGTTTCCAGCCCCGGGTCTGACACCCACAGGCTGGGCTGCAGGGCTCAGGGAGGAGGCCATGATGAAGCAGAGCCGTTCTGCTGTCAGGTCCACTCCAGGAAAGTCAGGTCGCCGAGGCGCACAGTCCTTCGTGGGCAGGTGAGGCCAAGCACAGTGAAGCCAGGCAGAGCTGTCTGGGCGGACAGGAGCTCCTGTCGTGAGATCATATTGCACATGTGTGAGCTGCTCCGGTGTGCTGCCTGCTAAATGCAAACTGAGAATCAAGGACTCTGGAATATTAGCAAAGCCCCTGCTCAGAACCAGCCCTGACACATGTGCCTGCAAGTAGGTGGCAGTGGCCGAGTTTGGCACTCAGGTCGTGAGATGCCCGCCCTTACTCCTCCTGGCTTTCCCCTCACAGCCCTGTGCACAGGTGACCCTGGGCTCCTCTCGGTCATGACCCGGTCTCAGCGAGGGATGGACGTGTACTCGGAGTGACTGTCAGGCATCCCTGCGGTCCGGGCCCTTCGGCCTCTGCTCCTGCTTCCGCAGCCTGGTGATGACGACTTTGCCATCTCATCTAGTATGAACAAGTACATGAGCTGTGAGCGTGGTTACCTCTGGTGGCATCCGGCAGGCACAGGGGTCAGGAAGTGGTTGGAAGAGGACCCGGGCTCACTGCACTCTGCCCCTCTGCGCTCACCCCACCCCAGCCCGGAGCAGAAATCCAGCCTCCGGCGGCCCCGCTGTGGTGACTGTTGTCCACCCCCCGTCCACACCATGCACACCTGCAGCACCAGGCAGCCTGGCCCACCCGTGGACAGCGGCTCAGGGCAGGGATCCGCTCCACACGTGCCCGAGTGCCCTGTTGGCTTAGGGCGCTACATGGCACCTTCTCCCTGCTCCTCCTGAGTACCACATGGACAGCACTCCACATGGCCGACACGCTACAGATCCCATGCACACACATGCATGCACACACACACGCACACAGACGCATGCACATGCACAACCTGGGATGGGAGCCCCTGCCCCCGCCCTCCTGCCACCTGTTTGCATTACGTCATTGGCTTCCCAGAGCACAGTCCACCAAAGGCCCTGCACAAAGTCGTTCTTCTTGCATTGTTTGCACTCAAAGAGCTGACACGGAGCCAGCTGATGTCATTGTGTGTCTTTGTGTGGCTGCCATGGCAACTGGGCAGGTGGGAGCCTCTGATGTCATGGAGGAGGGGGGAGGAGGAGCATTATGAAAAGCTCCGGGCTGTTTTGCTGGGTGTGGGGTTTCCTGGCTTATCCCCCCTTTTCTTTTTTAACTAGCTACTTTCAGGACAAATTAGAGCTCAAGTACCCTACATAAGAAAAAGTTTTTTCTTTCTAAGAGTGTCTTTTGAGTTTGTCTTCTCTCCTCTTGTCTGATGTGGAGTAATGTCACAACTGACTTTTTCTGAAGAGAAAGCATGGAATTGCTTCTTTGGAGTGTTGTGGAGATAAAGCTGAGCAGACTTGACAATAACTCTTTGAGGTCCCCTTTTGTGGAGTGTCTGATGGCAACATTGGGTCTTTTTTATTATTTGTCTTTTGGAGAGTCCACTGGTGAGATTCTTTCTGATTGTTCACATTTCTTCGGTCTCAGAAAATTCTCTTTGGACTCAAACTATTGTTTTGTTGCACAACAAAATTATATATATAGACAGCATTTAACTGTAGAAATCAGTTACAGTGAGTTTATAGCTCTTGTCTTTCTTTTCAAAAAGTGAAAGCCTGGGTCTTAATCCGGTTTTGGTGAGGAGAGCGGTTGTGACGCTGCTGTCGGAGCTTCCTGTGGGCCAGTCCCTAACTAACTCCCCTCGAGGAGGCCACTGTTCCCCAGCTCACGTGCGCTGTGGACGGGCCTCAGGAGCGGGCGGGGAGGGCGAGCTTCCTGCTGCGGGGAAGACACGCGATTCCATCCTCCTTTCCACAGACCATGGCCCGTTCTCACTGGTCTGTGCTGCTTCTCGGGGGCTGCCTAGATGGACGTGGCACCGTCTTGGAGGGCAGATGCTGTGTCCTGGCGGTTCCCAGTCTTCCCCCTTTTTGAAAGACCAGGCCAAAGAGTGTCTCATTCTGTCCTGTAAGAATGACAGCCACGCGGGGGAGGGTGGCAGCCCAGATCCCACGGCCCTTACTTGGACAGTTCAACCTCATAGTAATCCTCTGGGTTTATTCAACGTGTGTAACCAACTTCAAAGGAAAACAACAAAATTTCTGTTCTAAATTTTCCTGTTTGCATGGCCCATCTCTGGAGGAATGTTTTGAACCAGCTGTCTTTGTGTATTATTATTAAACAGAAACATTCTCTTAGCTGTCATCCACATTTCTCACAGGCCCTTCTAATGTCTGTGTAATATTCCATGGGGCGATGATAACGGTGCTCTGATAGAAGTCTTACATTGGCTTTTGTCTTGGCCCTTCTGTTAAACAGAAAGCCCTGTGGACCTTTGCTTCTCTGGCCCTGGTTTTCTTACATTTATCCCTGTAAGAGAGACTGTGCTTGTTTGGGTGTAGGACATGTTTGCATTTGAAGATGGGCACCAGGCACAGCTAGAAGTCTGTTGGCTACACCCATAGCAAATGGGGCAGAGCAGGCCCGGGGTTTGAACGTCTCCCGGACACTTTGGGGTTTTCCCAGGGGCCGGCTTCCCTCACCCTCCCCTGGCCTTGCGCCTGGGGTGCTGCTCACACCCTGCTCCCCTGGAAGGTGTGGTGCAAAGCTGGACAGGCATCCTGAGGACCCAGCCACCAGTCCACAGTGTGGGTTCCGACCATTTCTCTGTGCTTTTGTGTAAGTGCATGCGTGGCCCCGGAGATAAGCGTGACCCTTCACATGTTCTTATGTGCCCAGAGGCAGAGTGGCCTCACTCTGACAGATGGGGAAACCAAAGCCCAGGGAGATGCTCTTGCCAAGGGGTGCCAAGAGCCGCTGGCAGTGGGTGGATGACTGCTGCGTCCGGCCCCTCCACTGCCCCTGCGTGCAGCCGCTGTGCTCGGCACGCTGGGTGAGATGGGCTGAACGTGGGCCCCCGGTCTGATGGAGCTGCTGCCCTGCCGTCCTCGGCCTCCAGGGCGGGGCTCTTTGCAGGCTCGGGCGGGGGGGCTCTTCCGGGGAGGTGAGACATGGTGCTGCAAGCGGCCAGGGCCCAGCCTCACGGTGCCGAAAGGAGCAGTGTCACGTTCTAATCTCAGAGTTCTGGGAGCCTGAGGCAGGAGGGTCACAAGTTGGACATCAGCCTGGGCAACTTGGCAACAGCCGAATGCTATAAAATCCTTAAAAGAGCTAGGGATGTAGCTCAGTGTGAAGGCCAAAAATGAAGCATGTTCTAGAGCCCTCCAGGCAGGAAAGGGAGCCTGGTGCTGGGGCCCCAAGCAGACCCCAGTTTTTGGTTTCAGATGTCTAAGACTCCTTGTCCTTGACACTGCTGCCCCACTCCGCAGGCAGTGGGCACCTCCAGCATGTGGTCCACCGTGGTCACCAGGGCTTTCTGTGTCTACTGCAGGAGGGCTCAGCGGCTTCAAGCAGAACCACGAGAACTTGTGTGACAACTCCCTGCAGCTGCAGGAGTGTCGAGAGGTGGGCGCAGCTGCGGCCCCCGGCCTGCTACCTCAGCCTGTGCCCAGTACCCCCGACATTGAGAGCGCTGAGCTCACGCCCATCCTGCCCTTCCTCTTCCTGGGCAACGAACAGGATGCACAGGACCTGGACACTATGCAGCGGCTCAACATTGGCTACGTGATCAACGTCACCACGCACCTGCCACTGTACCACTACGAGAAGGGGCTTCTCAACTATAAGCGCCTGCCCGCCACCGACAGCAACAAGCAGAACCTGCGGCAGTACTTCGAGGAGGCCTTCGAGTTCATCGGTGAGTAGAGGGCCCTCCTGCCCTCCGCTGGGTGCCCCGGAGCCGGTGTGTCCCAGGCGGGGGTGGGGTCCTCCCCCTGGTGCACCAGCGTCTTCCTCACCCTGGCCGCCATGACAGCCCGCAGCGTGGCTGCTCTCTGGGGCTGGGACATGGCTGCGTCCCTCCCTGCTGGGCACCTGCCTCACCTGGCCCATGGTGGGGGATTTTCCTCCTCAGGTAAGCTAAGCTGCTGTCCCGTGGCCTCTTCTGGAGGTGGAGGAAGAGCTCGCCTTTGCAGAGGCTGCTCCTGAATGGAGGTGGGGTGGATACGGATGTATTAGGTCTGGATGTACGTTGTCCACGTCTGCACTCCGTGAGGCCGGGCTCTGTGGGAGCTGCTGCAGGCGCGCGATGCAGCCGCGTTCCGTTCGCACCTGCCCCACCATCGGGGCCCTTCCTGCTCGGGAAAGCTCTGTCTCCATTTCCCACTAGGTCTTTCATTTTGCTCTTTGTTTATATTTGGATTTTGCATATAAGGGAATCCATGCAATGCTCCAGCCTATGTATCTAGCTTATTTCACTTGACCTGTGGTGTCCAGGTCCACCTATTTCTGGCCGTGACTGAGGTCTCTCCTGGATGGCAGGGTAGTGTTCACGTGTGGATGGACATCTGCCAGTCTGATCACGGGTTTCTGGGCTGTTTTTCCTCTTCTGAAGCTTTTTGGTCCTGAGGGCACCATCCCTCCTGTCCCCCGTGTCCCCGCAGAGCAGGGCGAGTGGGGACGTGTTTTTCTCCTTCCACCTGCTCCGTGTCAGTCCTTACAGCGAGTGCCCGCATGTGAGCCGGAGCGAGGCTCCTTTGACGGTTGGGCCCGGCCTCTGTGGCACAGGGCGGGGCAGATTTTGTTGCCCCAGGAGGTCCCAGGGAGGAAATTCTAGCAACTACAGGCTCTCTCCTGTGCAGAGGAAACATCCAGCAGGCCGGCGATGATCTGAGCCTCGCTTGAGCTATCACGGGGCTCAGGTGGCAGGCATTCGCGCTCAGCAGACCCTCCAGTTTCATGCGATCTGCCCTTTGTCGCCAGGACCAGTGGTGGGTCCTTTTCCTCCTTCGTGCAGCGGGTTGCTCCTGCCTTCCTCCCGGGAAGGACACAGCCGATCCAATGGCTCCCTGCTTGGCTGCTGTCCTTGGCATTGTGCCTGTAGCCTGGGAGGGGCCGCTCAGGATGGAGGGAAATTCAGGGCATCCCTGAAACTCGAGAGGCAACTTCTCCTCACTCTAAGGCTGTCAGAGAGGAGTTTGGGGCCCCGACAGATCCTTTTCACACAGTGGACAGCACTATCCAGCAACGCAGGGCGCAAGCATGTCTCTTTTGGCCTGGAGTCGTGATGGAATCTGCACAAGAGGATGAGGGGCTTCCTGCAGGACACACGTGCCGTGACTGCCGCTCCACTGGACTGGACTCCAGCGGGAGGAAGCTGGAGAGTTGTCTTCCACCTAATGAACGGCATCAGCGCGCTCACTCTACCAGGATTTGCACCAGAGCATGTGCTCCTTGTAGATTATTCGGGCTTACCTTTTTCTTAAAGAAGGAAGACAAAACCTACAACAAAGAGCATTTAGCTTGAAGCACAACTCAGAGTCTCAGTCCACGGGCAGCGTTCTGTCCACTGTCATCTTACTGGATAAACTCAAATCTTAGTGTTCCTTTCGGGCGAGCCGGGCAGGTTTTAGAAGCAAAGTAACCTTTCTGAGACTTTAGTAGGAACTGAGCAGCGTCCAGGCTTGAGGCTTAACGTGAGTCAGGCGATCTTATCCCCACATCCTGGGGCGGGAGGACAGAGGCCCCGAGGACTTGCGTGACAGCATGCTGAGGTCACTCGGTCATGCTGGCGTGATGCGGCGCTTTCTCACCCCACCGACCTGCTGGTCTTGGATTGAAGGCCAGTGAATAGCATGCAGTGAAGAGTGACACTGAGGTTTCCTGAAATGCTCCTTTCCTTTCCGATGTCACTGTCCCTTAGAAGTAACCTCCCCTGTCAGTTCTGAAGATAGATCTTACATCCTGCTTCATGCCTAGCTGGCTGCTGAGGCCAGGGAAAGAGGCCCACATTACATCTGCCCCCTCTGCGGCCCATGCCCTGGATGCTGTCCCGGTGTCTGGCACCTACAAGTGTCCTCACAGGTGGCTTCAGGCCGTGCTCATAGGCCAGTCCCCGAGCACTGGCCACCACCTGGCCTGGGCTCCCGTGACACAGGATGGACACTCCGGCGCTCAGAAGGGATCGCCAGCCCCATGCTGCAGTCCAAGGTGACTGTGCAGCAGGTGTCTCTGGTGAGAAGCACACTGGTGTCCCTTCCCGGCAGAGTCTCTTCCTCTAAGTTTGGTTAGGAGGACAGGACTGCACGCTCACCGCTCGGTACACTGCTGGACAGGGCAGCTCTGTGGCCTGAAGGAACCAGTGTTTGTTCTCAGGCACAGGTGGACAGATGTTGTTGATTCACGCCACTCACACAGCCCAGCAGGCGGAGCAAACCTGCCCCGTCAAAAGAGCAAACACGCACGCATGCAGCACGTGCATACGACGCGTTTGTGTACCTGTGTCTGTGCCCACGGCCTCCCTCCTTCCCTCTCCCGTCTCCCCTTTTACTTCATTCCTTTCTTTTCGTCGGTAATGGGACTCCAGGAACCGAGGGCAGGGAACCGGGGTGCGGGAGGAGGCTGGAGGGTCAGGTCCCCGCCCTGCTGGCTCAGCAGGGTGGATGCCTGGTGCGGCCCAGTTTCTGTCACCCTCACCTGTGACATCAGCCCCCACCTCTCCTGGAGGTGGCACTGTAGCCCGTGTGCCCACTGACCTCTCTCCTGCTTTCTTCCCACCCAGAGGAGGCGCACCAGTGCGGCAAGGGGCTCCTCATCCACTGCCAGGCCGGCGTGTCGCGGTCCGCCACCATCGTCATTGCGTACCTGATGAAGCACACGTGGATGACCATGACAGATGCGTACAAATTCGTCAAAGGCAAACGACCAATCATTTCCCCAAACCTCAACTTCATGGGGCAGTTGCTGGAGTTCGAGGAAGACCTGAACAGCGGCGTGACCCCGCGGATCCTGCGGCCCAGGCTCACGGGTGTGGAGACGGTCGTGTGACCGCGCTGGCCGGGGCTGCAGGGCACGTGGCCTGGCTCTGTCTGTTTCTTCCTCTCTTTCTCTTTTTCAGTTGGGGACATAGTTTGTGATTGGAAGCAAACTTGTTTAAAGACTTTATTTTTAACAAGTGTGAGAAGACTGTACTCTTGAGGCCACTGAGATTCACTTCCTGCAAAATGAGGAGCAGGAAGATTGAAGACGCCGTTTGTTAAGCCAATGATAAAACAGAACAGAACCGGTTCTTCCCCTCTTCCTTTTAAGCTATTTGTAGAGTTTACAACTGACTAGTCTGTGCAGGTTCATAGACCGAAGATACCAAACCTCAAACCAACTCACAGGAACCCAAAGCGAGGACCGAGGACACGGAATGCTGCAGGCTCGGGTCCCCCGGGCCCACGTAGGACACCAAACCCACCCCAGCCCGCCGTGCCAGCAGCGCGGAAGGCCGGGCTGCGGGGCCTCGGAACCCTTCTGCCTTCTCTAGAGACCGAGGATGCTGTTACTAGTGCGTTTCATGCTCTGGACCCCCACCCCCACCCGAGAGAATCTGGAGAATAACGGACGTGCTCGTCACACCACCTGCCTTCACGGGCTCTTGTGCAATAGTGCGGCGTGTTGAGTAGGCAGGGCGCTGAGGCTGGCACGAGTCGTGGGCAGGGCGAACATGCCAGCCCAGGGCGGAAAGGATCAGCAATGCCAGTTACTTCCCTTCCCACCATTTCCCTTTTTCTTTTCCCTTTTGATTTGATTCTGGTTACAGTGCCATAAACCTTGTTACATATGTATATCAGAATGTAAAAAAAAAGACAAAAATTTATTTAAAAATATTTTTCGCAAAAAATCACTTGGTGTGTTTCTGTTGATTGTGTAAAAATTTATTTTCATTCTATAAATGGAACTCATTCCAGATGTGTCTTTTCCTCTTCTTTGACCTCAGCCCAG
This sequence comes from Petromus typicus, assembly GCA_004026965.1. Taxonomy (NCBI): domain Eukaryota; kingdom Metazoa; phylum Chordata; class Mammalia; order Rodentia; family Petromuridae; genus Petromus; species Petromus typicus. Next base: position 48,902 of record PVIR01005730.1, read on the forward strand.
GGCCAAGACCCTCACATCCAGCACCCTGAATAGCAAACACCAGGGGAAGCGAGGGCTGTGATCCCATCCATGGAAAGGCTCGGGGTGACACAGGCGGCTCACTGGGAACCCAGAGCACCCAGCTGCCCAGTCGCCCTTCCTGTCCCGTGGCCCTCATCTGCCATCCTACCCCGTACGTGGCACCCGTGCTGCCCACAGGCCGTGGCAGGTGTGGCAGGCTTCCCGCCAGCCTCTGAGTCGAGGTCCTGCTCGTTCTGTGCTAGTTCAGGACGCCGCGTGTGCCCATCCGCCCATCCCACCCCCGCTGGCCCTTGACCACTCGCCGCCTCTCCCCTCCCCCCAGTGCTGCGCTCACTGTAAGGCCGCCTTGCGCGTGGGCCCTGCCCACCTTGACATGGGTGCACGGGCCCTGGGGACTCAGTGGCTGGGGCTGTCCAGAGGGACGTGGCACCGGCTGTGCAGCCCACTGTGACCACAGGTGTGGACTTGAACCCTCGGGTGTCTGACTCCAGGACTGCCTTTGATATCCGTATTTTAGTGAATGTTTGCTTGTGAATTTTATAACAAAATATTTTGCCATATATTTTAAATAACGTTTGTCCCTAAAGCTATTTAGATTTTTCCTTTGTTATTAGAAAAGGGAGAACTGAATTGAATTGGAACTCACTGAGCTGTCTGGAGTTCTTTCAGTGTATTATGAAGTGCTAAACAAGGGAAAAGTGAGCCCTTGTTATGGTATTTCCTACTCTACAGTCTGTCAGCACACGATTTCCTTGATGCTAGAGCATATTGGAAGAGCCTATCAGTTACTGATACGTAACTAATGGCTTAAAATATACAGTAATTTGCCAGACATTTTTGTTTAAATTTGAAAGCTACATTTCCAATAATATGTAAAATTTTTCTTTCTCTTTCTCCTTTTTCCTTCCTTCCTACTTTCTCTACAAAACAGAGAAAAGATTAGTGCAGTCTCTGCTGCTCAGCCCTCTGGAGACGGTTCACGTTTTGTGAGGCTGGCGATTTCCGAACAGCCTGCCCCGAGGCAGACAGGAGTGCTGTCCCCTGTGTCCTGAGGGTTCTGAGGGTGACAGGTCTTTCTACTGAACGTGTGTTCTCCACAAGGAATGTGACCGTTCATGGGAACGGTGCAGACAAACCGGCCACTGTGGAGGCCGCTCCCGGCTCTCTGGGCCTCGCAGCTCCTGGGAAGCTGTCGGGCTGAGCAGAGAACCGTGTCTCCCGAGAACGCGGAGCCCCTGACTGACACCTCAGCGCGGTGCTGCTGAGCTTGAGAGTGTCACAGTCGGTGATGGATCTTGTGATTTTTTTTTTTTAGTTTTTGTGAGACAGGGTCTCACTTTGTAGTTCAGGCTGGTCCTTAGCTCAGCCTCAACCTCAGCAATCTTCCTGCCTCTGCCTCCCGAGTGCTGGGATTACAGGCGTGATAATCCACACCCATTGGATCTCATAATTTTTAAAGCATGCGCAGGAGGCATCGTACCCTGAGTGGGGCAGAGCTGCAGCGCCAGCGGCTCATCCTCTTGGTCACTGATGCTTCTCCTGCAGCCGAGTGCTGCCCTTGGTGAACCTGGCACACTGCAGGGACACATGCAGACAGACGGGAGAGGAGGGTGCACTCCCACAGTGGGTCTGTGATCTCAGGAAGCCGACTGAAGTAGAAAATCATGGGGAGAAAACCGTCAGTAAAGGACTCGAGCCAGACCTCATCCGGAAGTCAACTGGGTGCTAAGAAAGCTCCCTGACGGGATATCACCTTCCAGCAGGCAGACCAGACTGAGTGCAGACCAGGCGATACTGGCCTTTTCCATGGCTGGGGATAGGCTCTTGGAAACAAGCCAGACACGCGTGTGGGCCCCTCAGCCCCGTCAAGCTCAGAGGTCTAATTGTAAGCCATGGGTGGGGACAGCTGCCCCCGCGTCCTGGGGAGCCGGGCCTGGGAGTGGCGAAGATGAGTGAGCTGTGGCCACAGCTGGATGAGCAATGGCCACGCGATCGATGGGGGTGCTGTGCTGCCCCTGCCCACCTCCTCCTCAGAGGTGTGTGCCCACCTCCAGCTCCGTCGGTGTGTGCGGCGGGATTCGCATCAGTTTGATCAGCACTAGAGACACGGGCTGGTGGGGGAGGACCCTGCTGCAAAGGGCAGAGCTCGGGTCAGCATGGGTCCAGCGGTGAGTGTTGTTTCTGTGGGGATTCTGGGATTCTGGGCAGCAGGGTCATGGGAGAGGAGCACTAGGAAGCGAGCCCTGGGCCAGCCTGGGGGAGTGGCATGGATCTGCACCTGGGCTGCACTGCCGTGCAGACGCCCAAGGGAGCCTTGGGACCCTACCGCAGCTCCGCCCTGCATTGAGGTGAGCTGTGGGTCTGGTGGGACTGCCGGAGTATGTAGAGCGCGGTGCCCTCTGCGGGTCTGGTGGGACTGCCGGAGTATGTAGAGCGCGGTGCCCTCTGCTGTGCTATGCTGCCTCATTGACATGACCACCTCTGTGTCATGTGGCGGGTGTAGAGTCTCTGTGGACACACCTGTGTTGGGCTGGAAAGCTCATGTGGCTCTGTGGTGTGAGGTAGAAGAGTACAAACCGTGGACCTGGAGCCAAAGTGCTTCGGACAGCCTTCCCAAAGGTCAGAGACACGTCTGCAGGCCACGTGACAGAGCTCGACTGTGAAGGACACGTGGTCTTGTCATAAGTTCACCCGCTGCCGCCGGCTTGCAGGCCAGCCCCAGGCAGGGGATACACGCTGTGATAACGAGGCACAGAGAACACGGCTGCCGGCGCCGTTGGGGGGCGGGGTCTCGGTGAGAGAAGCGGCAGACACCGACCCTTGGTAACAGCGTGGGGCACGTTTCACCCCGTTCTGGGCAGTTGGGTCAGAGCCACGAGCTGCAGGTGATGAGTCATCCCTGGAGCCGACACCGGGACTGTGGATACAGTCTTGGACCCAGGGTTCCGAGTTCTCAGTGGAAGGCACACCATTCTCTTCATGAGAAAAAGAGCAGCAGCGAGATCTGACATCCAGGGAGGCGAAGTGTGCTTTGACCTCGATGGAAACGTTTGCAGGCCCAGAGCGAGGAGGCTGATGAGCAGCCCTGGGTCATCTCTAACCGCAGCGGAGGAGAGATGTCTCATAATCCCCCGCGCTGGCTTTAGGGCCTGTGCTTTTGTCCATATTTGGAGAGAGAGAGAGATCTCCTCCCAGGGACGTGCGTGCATGTGTGTGCGTGAGAGTGCATGAGAGTGTGTGCATCGTGTGCGTACCTGTGTGTGTGAGTGTGTGTGTGTTGGAGAGAGGAGGAGGCTCTGCATCTGGACTCCCAGGTGAACGTGGAAGCAGGGTTCGGACAGCGCAGCTGCTCACCTAGGATCTGGCAGGTTTGGGCCCCGGAGTCCCATAGATGCTGAGGTGCATCCTGCAGGTCCTCACCTGTGCTGGCAATCTCAGCCTTCACCTGCGCGTTCCCCTCCCGCCTTCCTGTCTCCTCGCCCCGAGCTTCTGCTCTCAGTCGTACACTTTGGTGGCAATGAACCACTCTTAGGTTTTGACCTGGTTTTTGCTTTACAGTTGCCAAAGGTCATTTTCTCTTCTTGTTTTTTTTGAGATAGGGTCTTACTTTGTAGTTCAGGCTGGCCCTGAGCTCACTATGCAGCCCAGGCGAGTCTGAAACTCACAGCAATCCTGCCTCTGTCTCCCGAGTTCTGGAATTACTGGCATGAGCCACCACATCCGGCACTGTGGTATGTGGTACAGATAGCTGGTGGGCGAGAGTCACCACATCCGGCATTGTTGTATCTGGTTACCTGGATCAAACCTGGGCCCTTGCATTTCCAAGGCAGGCGCTGCAACCACTGAGCTAAATGCTTGGCCCCAGGTCATTTTCTTGACTTCCTGCAACTGCCTGTAAGAAGTCAGTCAGCGACAGGGCTGTGGCTGAGAAGTGACTGAGCCAGACAGCTGGGTAGACGCACACCCTCCCTGTCCTGGAGACAGGGGTCCGCTACGGGAACATAGCACCCTGTTACAACTACTGAGTAGAGTAGAGGGAAGAGAAGACTCTGGGATCCAGCAGATTGGGGTTCAACCCCCGACGACCGCCAGCAAGAGTTTTGAGCCCCCTGTAAAGCTTAAATGCTGTGCCAGAGCAAGTGCCATTGAGGGGAAACTTCTTCAGCTCCGGGGAGCTGGGTCGTTGGCAGCACTCCTGCGGAGGGGCGGAAAGTGCAGGGGCTCTGTGCTTCACGCAGGCCCCTCAGCTCGGCCTGCCCCTCCCTCCGTGCCCATGATGCTGGAAGCCGAGGCTCGGGGAAGTCTGACTCCTCTGAGAGCCACACGGCGAGCTGTCCTCTGTTCCTTCCCGTCTGTCTCCAGTGCAGACAGACCATGAGAGCTGAGGGTAGGAGGCCAGGAAATCTGAAAAGCACCAGGCCCTGTCAGAGCAAGGTCAATGTGTAAAGTTTAAATTTTATTATCACCAAAGCTCTAGTTTTCCTCACTGTACAGAGGCAAAGAAAAGTTCCAAAGAGGAGAATAGTTTGCTAAGAGGAGGTGGTTTGTCGTCCCAGCCCCCATCAGCCCCAGAAGAGAGGAGAATGTAGTGTGGGCAGAGCTGGCAGGTTGATATCTACGGTGTCGCGTGGCAGTGAGGCAGCATGAGGAGCCCAGGCCACCATGTGGACAGGGTGCCCTACATGAGCCCTGGCTGCCGCAGGCTCAGCAAGCCCCTCTCGGCTCCTCTGCCGGCTCTTGAGGGGGCCAGTCTGTCCCTGCCCTGTGGGTGAGGAGTGATGGCGGCTCTGCAGAGCCTGACAGTGGCTGGCCAGAGTCCCGGAGAGGAGTGGGCTCAAGTCGCGGTCCGATGAGCTGACCCAGGCCTTCGCCTTCCTCCGGGACAAGAAGGTCACGGTGACTTCACACTGTGGTTACCTGGATGGAACATGGGAATTGACTTCAGACATTCTCGGTGGCCACCTGGGTAGAGCTGGCCCTGATGGCTATCTGGATTTGTGTCACAGTGCCCAGCTTTTGCCTAGGTTTGTGTCTATTTGGGGCAGCTTGGGGGGCTTCTAAGATCTCCCATCACTTTTTGCTTCGACTCACTATTTTTAAATCCTTGTAGGCTTTTATTGTCTGTACACCCTCCTGTTGCATCCACAAAGTCCTGGGCGTGCCCAGCACTCGGGAGCACTGCTGTGGAGGGTTGGTGGACTGTTCTGGGAAAGCACACGGGTGAGAGCTGCCCAGAGCCCTGGTACCAAGGGCAGGGTGGCTGTGCCAGGGATGAGTGGCAAGTTCACATTTTAGCGCCCTCTGCCTCCCCACTGGGCCCTTCAGTTCAGCCAGCGCCCACCCCCAGCACACACCCTGCCTCTGGACGTCTCTCCCCTGGTCACAAGATCGGGGCACTGCACCCGGGAGCTGCTGGGCCTGTGGGCTGCTCCTCCATCTCCACCTCTACCTCCGGCTGCTGCGGGCTGGGCCAACCAGGCTGCTTACAGTCATGGCGGCAGGACCTTGGGGCTAGCGGGTGGGTAGGGGTGTGTGTCAGGTTTTCTCTGGGAGCTGGATGTGGGCTGCGAGCTGAGAGGTGCTGGCGTTTGGGGGTAGTCAGACTCCAGAAGGAGAGCTGTGGATGGGACAGCCTTTCTCAGTTGTGGGTCCCGATCCTCCTCCCTTTCCTGTGTCCGTCTTTTCCCGACTCTGCAGGCCTACCATTGAGTCCTCACAATACTATTTCTCCTCATGGCTTACGCTTGACCAGAGTGTTCCTTGTGACTTATATTCTCACGGCGACCTGCAAGGTGGCTCTGTGATCTCAAGGATCTAGAGTAGGGGACAAATGAGGGCCCAGATACCTTCTATCCCTCTCTACTCTGAACAAATTCAGTGATGGTGGGTCATGTGCCGGACACTGGCCCAGTGTTGGATCGTACAGCTCACACTCGGTCTGAGGCCCCAGGGATGCTGGGGACTAAATGTGGCATATCACAGGCTGAGGACTGAAGCTCACCCAGGGCATGTGGAGGTGTCTGACAAGAGCATGAGGAGTAACCTGTCCTCCTGGGCAGCTGGGCCTCCCACGAGTTAATTACAAACGTTAAATAGGTTCATTAAACATCATTTTATAACAGAAAAATAGAAAGACTGCTCCTCATCTCCAGTACACGTGCCTTGGTGTATGTGCTGGCAGGCTGGCGTGGTCCCTGCCACAGGCTGTGGTCACGGTGCTCCTACCTTCACTGTCGCTCTCGTTGCTTCACACGGTCTCATGAGAGCTTCTTGTGCTTTCAGCCGTCCACTGCCCACTTTAGCAGCTGTGTAACCCACCGTCCCGTGAACGCGTGCTGCTTCCGAGCCCGCGATTTACTGTGAGTCATGAGAGATGTTTGTCACTTTCACCGGTGCGCTTTCCCGGGGTGTCCTCAAGCACGGTGAAGCCTGGGTCATCCGCAGGGCGCTTTCCTCTGACTGCTCAGTGCCTGCCCCCAACACCCCGAACTCGGCCAGAAGTGGCTCAGCCACGGGCCTGGTCAGCGGTCCCTCTGGGGGTGATTCCTGCTGCGAGCTGTCCTGGGGAAGCAGATGCCAGCTGCTGCTCACTCCCCACCCCCGGCTCGACTTGGCCATGGCTGACTGTGCCGCTCACTGAAGACCCGCCCTGCTGGGAGCCCGCGCCTGGCTGAGGGAGGGAAGGACAGAACGATGGTGCAGGAGAGAAACCACTGCTTTTAGCTCTGCCAAATGGAGCCATAGATATCTAGACCCTAACTCGACTTCCTACCACGTTACTGGTTGGTCCTGTACCTCTGCCACACAGCCCTCCACTGCCACACTGTGCCCCGTCTGGGCTGCTACCGGCCCCTGGGCATCATGCTGGGGGTGACGCTCTATGCTGGGCGTGCTGGGCGTCTCCACGGGCTCGCTGGCCAAGTCGGCCCCGGGGCTGTTCCCGGGGCCCGCAGAGGCACAGGGACATTGGAAAGATTTTTCCTTCACCTTCTGCTCTTTCACTGGAGCCTTTCTGTCTACTTAAGAGACAGATTTAAAAGTTGAAAATATATCCCTCAAATCTTGAGAAGCTGGTTGCAGTTTTAAAGAGAAACTGCTAAATCCCGTTCACAGGGGCAGAGAAAGAGAAGATGTCTTCAAATTAAAGTGTAATTCCACTGTTGTTATTGTGGTAGAAGCTGTATTTTGAGGGGTTTTGACAAAAACATTAAGTAGCAGGGGAGAAAGGATGGGAGAGGAATGGGAGGAGCGGAGATCTGTTCCCTGTGGTCTTTGATGACATGACCAGCTGTAGTGTTCAAGCAAGCTCTCCCCTTGGCCTCCTGCAAGCTCGGGTGACCTGCCGCAGCCTGGATGCCCACGGGCCCCTCGCCTGGCTGCACAGACCCCGGGAGTGTGGGCTGTACTGCCTGCCTTCCCAGCTACTTGGGAGACTGAGGTGGAAAGATCACAAGATCAAGGCCAACTTGGGCAACTTGTTAAGACCTTGTTTCAAAAAACAAGTAAATAAAAATGGGGTTGAGGAATGTAGCTCACTGTGAAGACCCATGTTTAGTCCTCAGTACTAAAAACAAAAAGCAAAAAACAAAACAACAAAATCCTGCATTTTAATATTTACCTAAAAAAATGTTCTAATGGAATTAGATTGAATGTGGAACAATATATGTAAATAACTATAATCGGTGTTATTTTTATACCATCCAACCAAAGTTGACATTTCCAGTCGACCATGTTGGTCTCCAGTCTGCCATCAGCACAGCTGGCGCAGCCCGGTCTTTCCCCTTCCAAAACCAGATACTTATGCCCACACTGTCCCATCCTGCTGTTAACAACCCTCTGAGAAGTCAGACGAAGGGAAGGGTGGGAGGGTTCCACGCTGGCGGCAGGTGGCCTGTGCTTCCTGGGTGGGCCCTCTATCCGCAGAGGCCAGTGCTGGGGTCCGGCCCAGCCCTGGAGAACCTGGCTTGCTCCTGTGGCCACTTCTGGTCCCCCACAGCTGTATAGGGGAGTCCGTGACTCTCTGACTCCATCTGTCTTGCAGAGCCGCCCGCTGTGACCTGGCCACATGTGACCCTGCTTCCTGTGTCCTGGCCCAGCTGAGGGCGCACAGGAAGTACCCTGAGTGCAAGAAGACAGGCAGAGCCCTCACTGCCCAGCAGGAGGGAGCCACGCAGGACCCAACCTGCTCTCTGTGAGGAGACAAACACCCAAACCCAGGAAGCCAAGAGTGCTCATGTGGGAGGGGCCTGAGTGTCAGCCAGGAGGGGGCCGAGGACAGGAAAACGTCTCCCAGCGCACCAGGAGTCTGAGAGTGGCTGCTCGGGTTTGCTCTGAGCTTCACAGGACGGGATCGCTGGGGCCAGGACAAGAACAGGCGCTGCAGCCCTGTCCACTGGGTCCTGTGAGCACCTGTAAGGACGGAGGGTCTCCATTTCCCAGCGGCCAGAGTGCAGGGCCATTTTGGAGCAGTTGGATATACCACAGGAAGCTTTGTGACTTTTGGTGTCAGGAGGGGCCACCTGGGACATAAAGTGAGTCCCCTGGACACCTGTTGGCTTCTCTTAATGGGTCTTAAAAACCAAACAGTAGGGCCGGGGATTTAGCTCAGTGGTTCCAGCGCCTGTCTTGCAAGTGAAAGGACCCGGGTTCGATCCCCGGTAACCACATACCCTACTGGGTGTGGAGACTCATGCCCAGCAGCAACCAGTACCACATACCACAGTGCTGGGCGTGGTGGCTCACGCCTGTAATCCCAGCACTCGGGAGGCAGAGGCAGGAGGATTGCTGTGATGTGAGTTGGAGGCTGAGCTCAAGGCCAGCCTGAACCACAAAGCGAGACCCTGTCTCCAAAAACCTAAAAAAAACAAAAAAAAAAAACAAAAAACCAAACAGTAATGGGATCAAGGACCACCTGCCAAATAGATGTAGGGAGCCTTTATAGACAAGCAGTACTGCACAACTGAACTTTCCCCGGTACACACTATCCGCATGCAGCAATGGTAACATGAGAAAGACGGCCAACACCCAGTGTTGGCAAGGATCTGGGGCACTTACATCACTCCTACATTGCTGTTGGGATGAAACATGGTGGAAATACTTAGGGTATGTTCTTTGGCATTTATTTAAGAAAACTGAAAACACAGCTCTGCACAAAGGCAGGTACAGCGATGTGCCATTTTCATACAGTATAACTCTTCTGTTAGGTGTCAAAAATAAGTATGCTCAGACATGCACAAAACATGGATGAATCTCAGAAACCCTATACTGAGAAAAAGAAGTCAAATTAAAAAGTCTATGTTGAATGAGTCCATGGCATATAGTTCTAAGAAAGGTAAAATGAGTCTATGTGGACAAAAAGCTACAGTGATAAAATCAACATAGTACAGGCACAAGAACGGACACATGGGTCAGTGAAACAGAAGAGAGGGTCAAGAAGCAGCCCAGGCTACCTGGTGTTTGACCGAGTGGCTGCAAACATACACCAAGGAGAGGTGGTCTCTCTGATAAATGGTGCTGGGAAGACCGGCTGTCCACACACAGAAGATGGAGTCTAGATTCACATCTCACCATGTACTAAACTAAAATCAAAATGGATCAAAGAACTAATTGTTAAGACAGAAACACAACCTGCTAGAAGACAAAATAGATGAAACTCCTGAATGTGTAGGTACAATGGCACCTCGTTTGGGGCCTTAGTTTGTTCCATAGTCCTGGGGAAATTGGTGGCACCTGCGTATGTCATCCAGTGCAGAGCTGGCAAATGCAAAGTAAATTTTGCTGAAAGCTTCTGTGTAGGAACTGAATTGTTGGTGAACAGAGGCATCTGTGAACAAGGTTCTACTGCACAGGCTGGATTGTCTGAACAAACCCTCACTGCACAAGAAACAGTATTGAGAATCGACAAATGGGATCATGTTGAACTAAAAAACTTCTGCACAGTGAAGGCAACAATGAAGTGAAGGGGCCACTTGCAGAACAAGAAATGCTTTTCTACCAGCTGTTTCTCAGACAGAGAACTGATATCTAGAACTTACTAAGAATTCAAAAACATTAGACCTTTCAAAATAAAGGACTTGAACCAAAAACAGACAACTGAAATGAAGATAAAATTCTCAGAAGCACCCATGGGCAATAATTTAACGTGTTGGTCATTAGAAAAATGCAAATTAAAATAACAGTGAGATTCCATCTTACTGCAAGAAAGAATGGTTAGAAATAGAAAGAATCCAAGAACTCAAGTAGCACGTGATGATGAGGCTGCAGGGAGAGAGGCGCCCTCTGCAGTGTTGGCAGGACAAGCACTTAGGGTGGAGAGGCCTCAAAATTCCATTCAACCAAGCTATTCCCCTTCAGGTATCTTCCCCAAAGGGTTAAAGATATCATGTCTTAATGATCCAGGCACACCCATGTCTATAGTAGCACAATTCATAATAGCTAAGTCTTAGAAATGGCCTCTGCATCGATCAACAGATAAAGAAAATGCAACATTCATACTCAACGGAGCACTACTCTGACTCTAAGGAGATAAAGTGGAGTTGTTGGTAGGAAAACGGATGTATCTTAGATTTACAGTGTTAAGTGGAATAAATCAGACTCACAAGTTTACCTATCACATGGTTTCTCTTATATGAGAAACTCAAAATATAAATAAGAGGAAGTAATAGCAAAGTAAAGACAGGAGGGAGCAGGGAACTAGAGCTTTTGTAAAAGAGAAGGGAACCGAGAGACAGAGGAGGGGTGGGACGGAGGTGACAGGAGGACGGAGGAGCGTGCTGTCTCTCGCCAGCTGCCCGTGAGCCTGGGGCCATTGTGCACTGCAAACATGGGCTAAGAGAAGGTAAAAACGGAATGAGCGCTAGAAAGTAGCTCAAATCCATGTAAAGAAATAAAGAGCAATGATAAATATGACTTCCGCTAGTTGTTTCAAAGGTAGTTATAGAAGACAATAACTGTAAAACTTTCTACAACCTCAGAAAGTGAGAGTTGTAATTTGCATGACGGAGAAGGCAGAGAGGGCCCAATCAGAAGTCCTCCTGGAGACTGAGGCAGGATGATCTCAAGTTTGAACCTGGCCCGGACATTCTCATGACTTAGCTAGACTCTGTCCTAAAATAAAAAACTTTAAAAGAGGACTTGGGATGTACTTAGATATTGTATATCTAAATAACAACATATTATACTAGCTGGCAATATGATGTTATTTTTTTCTTCTTAATTAACATTTTACAACTCTTTCCATACGGGTTCTGAATTTTTAAATTAAATTTACTCATAGCAGTTTATAAATTTTGCTGTGAACATTAAGAGAGTACATATTGTGTGCCCAGTTCTAGGTGTCCCTGGGACAAGAAAGGATATTTGAGAATCCTGTTTCATCATGTTCTTTGACACTTGCCTGACCAGCTGGACGTCCTGCTGAGGCAGCGGCTGCACGGTTGTCTGCATGCAGTGTGGCCTCAGAGCCTGAGGCCTTCTCTGACCTGGATCGTCTGTCTTCACTGGAATCACTGGGCGAGAATTAGGCTGTGAAGTTTATGGGCTCCTTCCAATAGTCCCTGGACTCGTGAGGATAACAAAAACAGAAAGACAGCACAAAATACAATAAAAATTATGGTGAGTGCGCTGCGCTCCCCCTCCCGCCCGGACTCCCACAAATAAGAGGTGCTGCAGAGTAAGGCGTGAGGCCTTAACTAAAGTCCTGGCTCGCTGAGTGGCTACCGCGCACCAGGAACGCTCACGCGTGCTGTCTGGCCCGACACCTCCTGTTGTCTGTGAGATGTGGCCCTGCCCAGCTGCCCAGGAAATCCGGAACCGAGGATGAGCCGTCCTCATGGCGGCGAGACTGTGATGAGCGGAGCTGGGGATCCGATCTGCATCTTCCTCCCTCCGAAGTGTTTATGCTAATTGGTTTCGTCTGCGACACTGTACTTCACCTCTAAAGCAGAAAAACACCCACAAATAAGGAGAAAATAGCTAGCTCATAGCTATCAATGTATTGGTTTTAAGAATAACCCCCAGCAAAGTTAATTATTTTAGCTTCTGATAGATTTCCAGGCGGAGGCAGAGGCTGCGGTGCGTCCTTGCCTGTGCTGGTGCTCCCGCGTCTGCGCAGGCCTGCCGTGTCCCCTCCAGTTCCAGCTTCTGCACGATGTCGCCGTTGCTGGCGGAAGGAAGGTCCAGCTGTCTTAAGCGTCCTGTGTAGGAAGCTGACTCAAACTTATTAGCTGTCCTCTGCCATTTTGGTCTTGGGGACTGGGGGACGTGTGGCTCCCGCTCCGGTCTGGGCCTCAATGTCCTCTCACGTTCTCCCTTTCAAGCCCCACTCTCCCCCTGTCTGTGCACTGGGCACACTGAGAACGGCTGTGAGTTTTTCTCCTGTAAAGCACTGTTCCCGAATAACCTGCCCAGTCTGCTGCTCCCCAGATTACTCATACCGATGTTACTGCACTTGATTCCTTCTTTCCATGAGCGTGTGAACTCCGACTCTACAGGAAGACACACAGGGCCCAACATCAGGCATCTGTCAGAGCCACAAAGCAAGTTTGAAGACATTGTTTATAAAGATTGCAGTTATCTGCAATCTTGGCACCCTGCATACTCAGACATAAACGAGACCCTGGCCGCAGGGGTGCTCAGCTCTGGGAATCTGCCTCCTGCTTGGCCAGCAGGTGGTGGAGGCACAGCCCAGGCCCAGCGCAGGCACAGCCCCGGCCCAGCGCAGTCCCGCAGCCTGCGCCACACGCTGGGGACCGGACAAGAGTAATGGGCCTCTCCACCCCGCCATTCACAGAGGGCTTGGATGTCCAGGACCGGCCCTCTGGAGGAAACCCATCAATTTCCATCCTGCTGGGGCAGGGGACGCAGAGGTCATCACACAGGAGGTTCGGCTGTGCTGTTCAGTGGACTGTGGGCACCTGCGATATAGCATAGACATGCTTTTTCCTGCTCGTTGCCAGAATCCGCAGCCTTCTGCAAGAGCAGCCTGCTGTGAATTCTGGGAGATCTTGGCCAAAAACCGCTGCAATTAGGTGCCATTTCAAAGAGAACCATGCCAGTAACAGGACGTCCTTCTTGGCATTAGTGATGCAGTGTCCTGGAGGAGGGTGAGGGCAGAAGTCACCATGACCTTGTGAATACACTCGCTCGGACTTCAGCCTTGTTGGGAAGCAGTGGTCCAGCTCCGGTCAGCTCGCCCCTCTTGCCTGGACAGGGAGGCAGAGCTCCGGGAGGGAAGCGCTCAGCCTGTGGAGCCGCAGTTTTCCGCCCCTTGGGTGGCTTTCCCATCTGCCAGATGCAGGGACAGCGCTGCTAGTTCAGCTGGAGGATTCGACGCGTGCGCAGCAGCCATTCTTCTCTCCGAGTGAAGGCTGAGAGGTGTCTGCCAGGTTTGGGGTTTCTGCTCTGAAGCAGAGAGTGGAGCAACAGCAGTGCTGGGCAGCCTGCATCCCTGGGCACCGTCCGCAGTGTGAACACCAGGTGCCAGACCCTGCAGAGGGCAGGGAGCTCAGCAAGCAGCCTCCTCCCAGAGGGCAGAGAGCTTGGGCTCACTCCCTGGCAGCTCCGCGCAGAGCTGGGGTGGACAGGGCCAGGCAGTGACGTCACCACTCCTTCCGCAGCCAGAGAGGAGCGTCCGAAACGCGGGAACAAATACAATAAACCCTCTGGCAGAGCTGAGGGGGGAAGGGCAGCGATTCCGAAGGGACCTGAAATTACTTGTGATAGGCCCTGGCAAAGCTGCAGTGAGACTTCAGTCCCTCACCGCTGCACATCACTTACTGGTGGGGTGAAGGCCCTGCTAAATCTCGAGTGCCTCACAGGTCTGCGCAGGGTTTGGGGTACAGAGTGCAGCCCTGGAATGAGAAGCCTTTGCTTTTGGAGTTATTCCTTTTGCAGCTGTGTATTTCCTTGGTGTGCTGCCATGTCCTCATCCGGGAGAGGAGGAGAGCAGCACAGATCTCTTCCTTATTTTCTTCTACTTGGGCACCGTGGGTGGTCAGGGCTTGAACTTTTGGATTTTATTATGAGGTCCTCCAAGCAGAAGCCCCTTGCATGTGTCACTTGCAGCTGAGAGGTTCAGGAATGGACAGAAGGGCCTTGGGATTCCAGGCACTCAGGGGCTCCATGGGACTGGCTGCAGGCCGTGGGCAGCTCAGCTATCCCTGAGAGACATGCTCAGGCCAAGAAGCGTCCTGCACAGACTGGCCGCAGCAGTCAGACCTGGGCTGCTGCGGCTTCATCGTCAGCTTATCAGAAGTCTGGAACAAGCCTGTTTGTTTACTGGGGGTCTTTCCTGTGTAAAATGAGGGGATTGGATGAGATGTCTTCTCATGTTTGTGCTGCTCTTACAGTATGTATTATAGCTTTGAAATTTGTGACAGTTTTTTTATTTTTTTTTGTGACAGTTTTTTTAAAGAAGCATTAAGCACAGTCTTTTTGAAACACATACAAACAATATTTTTCTTGGTCAGTCCATTAAAAATAACCCCTCATTGCCAAATTAATAACATGTCAAATTAGGGTTACAGTGTTCAGTGTCTTCCCTTGGCTGGAGCAAACTGGTAATCAATCCTAGCTCTGAAATAGAACAATCTTCTTAAAACAAAGCTACCACAGAAGGCTAAATAATAAGGGAAATGCAGGAAAGATGAAAGAAGTATTTGGGGGAGTCACAGCCATTGCTAAGCAGGCAAGTTATCTGTGTGAACCCAGAGAAAGAACTTGTTTGACCAAGTTGCCAACATCTGCCTGTCTGCCCACCATCGGTCCACCTCTGTGTCTCTCCTGACCCTTCCTGCCGTGAGTGGCCGCAAATCTACAGTCCCACATTGGATACACTGAACATTGCCAGCTCGGAAAATACAGCATCTGACTCTGGCTCGCTTTAGTTCCCAGCTCAGATATATTCTTTTCATGTGACTTTGATTTAATTACAGAACTAAAGACTGATTTGTTTAGTTCTTTTTGTTCCGATGTGTTTGGTGGAGATGGGGAGAAGGCATAACCACTCTGGCATTTACCAAAAACAAGGAGACTTAAAATAAGACCCCACTGAGGGAAATCTTTTTAGCGTGCATAGATGTTAAAGATTTAGAGGAGACCCGATGTCCGGAGGGCGACACCAATGGTGCCTCAGCCACAGGCTTTAGCTCCCCACCCAGCAGAGACTTGGGCAGCGCGACACACAGGGCAGGCTGGGGTCCCACCGGTGCGGAGCGTGAAGGGACCTCCGTGAGCACACCACGTGTGGGCAGAGCAAGTGTGGTGCCAGCAGTGACACTGCCCATGGCGCCCTGCAGGCTCTGGGCCACTCAGGCCACACGCCGTCCATGCACCAAGGTCTGCTCCAAGCTCAGCATCCTGCAGGACAAGGTCGGAGCTCCAGTCACGGTACATGCAACTCCAGAATATTCTCCAGTGGCCAATGAGCACCGAGCCCTGGGGCTACGGAAGCAGGTGGGCCTTGGGACTGTGCTGTGGGCTGTGCACTGCTGCCTGCCCCACCTGGAAGAGCTCCACAGCCCGGGGCTTGGCCAGGCCTCACGTGAGGATGCAGCTGATGACAGGGTCTTGCCAGACAGAAGCCTCCACTTGACGTTTTCTGCTCTTCTCCACTGCTGCTGAGCTCCTCCCGAGTCCCCTGTTACCCACCAACTCCCCTGTGCACCTTCCGGTGACATCCGATGAGTCCTCCACACTGTCCACTTTCTGTGCACACTGACAGGATCTCCCAGGAGCGATTTGTCCTCAGGTGTGATTTTGGGATTCATAGGTAAACAGCAAATCTGGCTGACGATAGTCACGCTATACCCTGCAGCAGAGCCCGCTGTCGGAGCCCTGTGCGCTCTGCCTGTGCCCTTCTTGACCTCGGCTCTGGCAGCACCTATAGGCACATCTAAGTGCTCCGATGTTGTGGCAGCTTTTCTTATTTGATCAAATCCGTGCCTCATTTCTTTTCTCTGCTGCATCACTTGCAAATGGAAATTCGGCAGCATCTATTTGAAACCAGTGGGAAGTTTCATAACACTGATGTCTGGGGTGTGGAGACGTCCCCTGTGGCAGAGCACTCCAGTTCTGGCACCTCCTCCCCGTTCCAAGGATCTGACGGTGTTTCTTTCTTCCGCTGCACTTCCTGGCTTGTCCTGGGCAGTCCCTCGTCGTGCGCTGTAGGAACACAGCGCAGCGGCGGGGCTCCTTTCCCTGTGGATCGTGCTTTTCTTGGGACCAGTAAAGGCCCTGGCAGCTGCTTTGCAAGAAAATGTGGAGCGGTGGCAATTTGTCTAATGTGGAGATGTACCGCACCCGCGTATATTCGGGTCCTGATGGTCTATTTCTATGTATTTCTGTATCCAAAATAACTTTATTTCAATGCCAAATTACAGAGGAAGTTTTCTGAAGACATTTCAAAGGATAATTGTCAGCAATACTTGTAATCGACAGTGAAGTAGCAAAAATATGAACAGCCCTCATCAAGTTTGTGTTCTGACAGACGCCTGGCAGTTGTGTCCCAGCCTCGAGGCGGTAAAGAGCTGGGGCATCGCAAGACAAATTAGAGCTCAGGGATATTGGTGTTAAAATATGAAAGAAAGGCATTTTAGAATTGTTGAAATGTCATGAAGACTCACGGGTACACATGGAGCTTTCAGGAGAATTCTTTTTTTTTTTTTTTTAGGTTTTTTGAGACAGGGTCTCGCTTTGTGGTTCAGGCTGGCCCTGAGCTCATTTGTTGATTGTCTTGAGCAATTACTTGAGTTCTTTTCCAGATGATCAATTATATATTTTCAACAAGGGATTAAAATATGTAATATCTGCAAAATTAAAGCAAACTCACATCACAATCCTTTCAGGAGAATTCTTAGCTCAAACCCCGACCAGAAGCAGTAAAGAAGGAAGAGGCCAAAGGGTGGCATATGGAGAAACGAGTCAACTAGAAGCCAGAACCCACAGCAGCATTTTAAGCTATTTTGTATTTGAATTTTTCTTGGCTATTCTGGACCCTCTATGAAAATGTTCCCTCCCCTCCCCGTCCTTCCTCTTGCCCTCCGCTCCCTTTCATATTTATGAGATTCATTAAGTTCTTTCTCGTCCAGTTACACGGGCTAGCGTGCTGCTGCTCTTGCTTTGAGATTCGTATCTTTTAACCATGTTGTTTGTCTCAGTTGCTTAGAATTTTTAGAAAAGCCTAGAAGAGGTATAGGATTGAATCTGAAGTCCCTTCCCTCCCTGTGAGGGGTGGTCACGTGCTTCTCCCCTGCGACCGGTCCGGCGGCCCCTGGCGCTCTCTTCCTGTATGGCGGTGCCCTGTGTCGGTGGGCGCAGCTGCAGTGCCGCTGCTTGTCTGTCCGGCACGGTGCAGCTGCACACGCGGCACCGGCAGCGTCCATCTCGGCACAACAGTCTGCTGACGCGGGGACCGAGCCGCCTGGATTCTGAGTTCTGACTTTCCTTCTCCTCAGCCCCAAACTCCCACCACAGACAGAGAAACGACTGGGTCCTGGCACAGCCAAAGGGCAAGCTAAGAATGGATCCACACAAATACGACAACAAAAGTGACCACTGGATCAGTGCGGGGGGGGGGTGAACTTCGATTTGTCTTCTGGGAAGTAACGTTTTGCAAGGGCAAGAGGCCTCTGCGTGCATCCTTACTTCTCTATCGTGTGAGGTGGCAACGTAGAGTCCCCGAGGCGTGGGGAGACAGACAGAGCAGGCGGTGCCCATCCTGTGCGTAGGCCCCCATGGCTGTGGACACCAGGGAGCCCCTCCGGGAGGCGCTTTGACATCATCATGTCTGCCCCTCCCCACCGGAGGCCCAAGGGCTCGTGGATCATGCTCATTTGTTGATTGTCTTGAGCAATTACTTGAGTTCTTTTCCAGATGATCAATTATATATTTTCAACAAGGGATTAAAATATGTAATATCTGCAAAATTCTCCTAACACCTTCCTTTGCCTAACATGCTTGCTGTTTTGTGATGTTTCCATTAAAGCAGTGAAACATGCTGACTTCAGAGCTCCAAATGACAAGGAGTTGTAGCAGGACATCTTCACTCCTTTGTCCAACGACTGAAAACACGCCAGAGTCTTCCTGCCGATGGCTTGCCCAGCTGCAGGCTCTTCTCTGTGACGCCAGAGATCCCGCGTACTGCTCCAGTTCCAGCCCTGAGCTCTCCAGGCAGCTGATCCACCTCGGGCAGAAGGAGAGGAAAGTCAGTGCACTCCCTAGCTCTGGTAATGGGGGTCTTTGTGAGACGCTTACTCCTCGGTATCACATGCGCAGGAGATACGATTCATTTTGGAAGAACCACACATGTCTGAAGGGGGAGCTCACCGGATTCCTTCCCACCGAAATGGCCAAGTGCATTTTCCCCACAAAGTCGCAGATCTGAGTCCCCGAGGGCAGGGACTGGCTTCCTTGCAGAGCTCTCCCCCTCTAGCAGTACCTGGCCCACTGTGGGCGCTCAGGAGCAAAGGGGAGAGAAGCCAGTGCCCCGCTCAGCCCGGCGTCCCAGCGTAGGACTCAGAGAATTCTAATCCCTCCGAGTCACCCGAGGCCAAGCCTGGTGCCCACTCAGCCCACTGAGGGCTGTGTCACCAGTTGTTCAGGGAGCACAGCCAGCCTCGTGTCTCGGGAAGCCACTCTCCCGGCAGCAGCCTGCTGGGCACGCCCCCCTCTCACTCCCCAGCCGCTCCCTGCCTCCTCTCCCTTGAGTCACCCCGGAGCCACACCTGCCTTGCACCAGACTGACTGCTCAGCAGGCCCCCACCACCTTTCCTGCCCTTGGCTCACCTGTCCCTGCATGATGTGCAGAAAGTGTTTTAGAAAGCACATTGATGACACAGCAAACGCGCCTGCCCTGCACCTGCGTCCTCCGCACCTGTGTCCTCTTCCTGCCGTCTCACTGGGCAGACACTGGCTGATACCTTTGCAGCTGGTCCAGGTCCAGCTGCCCTGGACCCTTGCTGTCCCCGTCCCTCTGAAGGCTGCCTGGCCCTGTGATTTTCTAGTGTAACTCTGTGCTTCTTGCTTCTCAAATGCTGCAAGTGTGGCTCTTCGGTTCACTGAATCTGCGTTATCTGTCACTCTGCTGAGCGCTGGTGCCGGCCTGTCACAGGGACCACCCCCAGTGTCCTGCAAGATGAAGCAGCCAGGATCTGTTCAGTCTGAAAAACGCTGCTCAGTGACTGCGTCTCCTACACTCTGACGAGACAAAGGTCCCCGCGCAGAGCCCAGTCGGGGGCAGAAACCTCGCTGATCCACTTTGCTCAGGAGGGACAGGCAGATGTCAGTGTCCTTGACGCTGGAGGGGAGGACCTGGCTTTCAGTGTGGTGGCCCTTGATAATTATTCCTTCACATAAAAAAAATACTTGACCATAACTTGCACACCTCTCTTATATACTTTATCTATCCTCCTTCTATAGCTCACAGAAGCAAAATTGCACTGAATGCACCCTTTTACTCTTTATTTCCTTTACTGTTACATTTGTGATTTACATGTATTTATGTATAGAACTATAGTTTGCTCTCTTTTCCTTAGGAAAAAACATTAAGCATGTCACAAATTACTCATTTTGCTACTGATGTATATTTAGTATGTTTCCAGCTTTTGGTAGCTACTAGAAATGACATCATGAACTAGGAACAAAACTACTGGTAGCTGGAAACGTATCTGTGAATGTACTGGTTCCCAAAATGGGCAAAGCGGTTTCTGTCCCACCGAGGTGAGGGCCCCTGGCTTCACTGCACTCAACAGTGCTTTTGACCGTATAGCGTGCGTTAGGCTTAATTTGCACGCTGACTAGTAAGGATAGTAAGCTTTTCTTCATGTGTTTACTTGTCATCAAGGTCTCTTTCTTGGGAAATTTCTAATTTTTCGACTTGCTTCTCTATTAGTTCACCTGTTGTGTTATATTTAGAATAGTTTTTCAATTGGCTTCATCTTTGGAAACTCTTCTACTTTAGAACCTGCATTTTCACACTCTTAATATTTGTTGATTAACAGGGTCTCCATTTGATAACATCAAGCTGATTTTTTTTTTTTTTTTTTTTTTTAGACAGGGTCTCGCTTTTTGGTTCAGGCTGGCCCTGAGCTCAGCCTCCAACTCACATCATAGCAATCCTCCTGCCTCTGCCTCCCCAGTGCTGGGATTATAGTCATGAGCCACCACGCCCGGCACTGTGGTATGTAGTGCTGGTTGCTGCTGGGCGTGAGTCTCCACGCCCAGTATTGTGTGTGGTTAACCGGGGATTGAACCTGGGTCCTTGTACTTACAAGAGAGGCGCTTGAACCACTGAGCTAAATCCCTGGCCCCGTCAAGCTGATACTTTTGTGTGTGGTTTATGTCCATCACGCCTACTTTAGAAACGTCTCCCTGTGTGGTCGAAGGTGTACTGTACCCGCTGACAGCTTCACACTTCCTTCCTGTGCAGTGGTTGTTTTCTGTCCATCTCCGATGTGCCTCATGGGTGCTTTCAAGGAGTTATTTCCTTCAAGATCAGACCCCAAGCCGAGGCAAACATTCATCTGGGTGGAGAAAACTCAGAACTGATTTTGTTAATAATCAAGGTCTTGCAAGCTTCTCATAATGAAATCTTTAAGCACCAGGGAAAATTAAAAACACATAACTGACAGTGGGGCTCTGCTAGCTGGGCTCCTCCTCTGTGGAAGCTCAGACGCTCAGTTCTCCATGCTGCTCAGGACTTCGCTTCATCATAAACGCTTGGGGAGGCTCAAATGTGCCCTCGGGGAAGGAGAGGTCATCTAGATGAGATTCTGCCATGGGCTCTGGTGGCAGCGAGGTGGGAATTCTCAGTCTGCAGGATCTGGTGGTCCCGACAGCCCCTGTAGCTCCCACAGCCATCCCCACACTCATGCCCACCTGACTGTGTAGCTGCCACGTCCGAGGTCCGTGACGTGTGGCCGACTCTGGCTGGCTGCCTCTGCGTGCCGGCCTTCCCTGGAGTCCTTCTGCGTGCTGACGCGGCAGCTCTTCACTTGTGTGCTGCCTTATCTTTCAGTGATTTACTCTTTCTACTACTTGCAGACTTCAGGATTGTTTCGGTGGGGACCTTACGGTGCCTCTTCTTGCCCATGCCTTCTGGTCCGAGTCTGTGCTGGAATGGAGGGCACTGGGAGGGCACAGCACCCCCACAGGGTGCAGGGAACACGCCTTTCCCCAAAGCAGTTTAGGGTCAGATGGTTGGCAGCAAGAGGGCAGTGCTCACCACCACAGAAGGCACAACCTGCTGCCAGTTCCCAGAGACCCCGGGCCCACTTCTGGGGGGCAGTCACCTTGGCCAGTGTGTGCCACTTGCCCAAAGATCTGTGGCCCTTCTCTTGAGTGCTGGACTG